>PVJN01007679.1:0-70494 GCA_004026805.1 Lasiurus borealis
AGTTTTTTTCAAGTTCTGTATTTACATTGGCAATTATCTTTCAGTGTTTTACTCAATCACCATATTTAGTATTCTCTTGAACCAGATATACTGAAACAGTTTAGGAGAAAATTTTATGATTTACATTTGATCAAAAAACTTCACTAAGTACTTTTTTAAAGAAATTTCATTAACTAGGACCCTGGGCATAATTTGATTATTATTTTTTTAGAAGTATTACTACATATACAAAAAAAGTATACTTTCAGTAGTTGGGACCAAACTTCTTAAAGAGAGATATGTTGTTTAGGAAGGCAACTATGATAAAATTTGTGAAAGTGGTAGTAAAAAGTGAGATCCTAATGTCAATAATGAAGTCAAGGCAAATGCCCTTCTCTGTTAAGAGTTCTGATTTGTCCACTGTTAGATTAGGACAAATAGGAAGGGCAGGAAAAAATAAAAGAGAAGAGAAATAGTTTTGCCTCTCTTTGACATGGGATGAAGGAGTAATAAAAAAAAAAAACAACTATTTTTAGCCCTATCCAGTTTGGCTCAATGGATAAAGAGTCTGCAGACAGACTGAAGGGTCCCTAGTTCAGTTCCTGTCAAGGACACATGCCCGGGTTATAGGCTTGATCCCCAATAGGAGCTTAGAGGAAGCAGTCCATCAATAATTCTCTCTCATCATCAATGTTTCAATCTTTCTTTTCCTCTCTTTTCTCTCTCTGAAATCGATAAAAACATATTTTAAAAAAACATAACTTTTTTTATACATTCTCATGCCTAGAATTTTTCTTTCTAGCTGCAGGGTCTAATACCTCTATTATAATGTCTCTAGTGTTCCCATAATAGCTAGGCTCTTAAGACTAAGATATACATCTATGCACAATATATGTAAAATAATTGTATATGTATATATCTTATATAAAAAAGTATAATATGCAAATTGAGCAAATGGCAGAAAGACCAGTCATCAGGGGGCAGGACCACTGAGCAGATTGTACCAGGACAGCCAAGGTACGTGCCAGCTGGTAGAGGGAAAAGATGGCAATCAGGGGGTGGCAGCAACCAGCAGCACTGGAGGGGTGGTCAGGGAAGGGCAGGGCCAGCTGCTCCCCAGCTGACACCATGCCCTGATTGGCCTTCCCGGTTGCTTCCCCAAGAGAGGGAGGCCAGACTGTGGCTTAGGCCCGCTCCCTATGGACAGTCAGACATCCCCTGAGGGCTCCAGGACTGTGAGAGGGTGCAGGCAGGGCTGAAGGAACCGACCTGAGTACACAAATTTTTGTGCACTGGATCTCTAGTATATACAGTGGTACCTCGAGATACGAGTTTAATTCGTTCCATAACCTTGAGGTGTGGGAAACTATGAGATGCTCGAGTTGCAATAAACTGGTGGGGCGTATGCAGCCGGCCAATCGGTGCAATTACTGCTATCTCAAATGTTGCTCGTATTTCAAAGAAAAATTGCTCACTTGATGGCTTGTACCTCAAAAATCTCGTATGTTAGGGCAGTCGTATTTCGAGGTACCACTGTATATAAAATCATATTGAATAGCAGTCTCCACTTCTATTTTCATGAGTGTTTTTATTATGAATGACTATTGACTATGTTAAAGGATTTATCAGTCTTTATAAAGATAATCATATATTTTTTTTAAAAAATAGGTTTTATTGATTTTTTACAGAGAGGAAGGGAGAGAGATAGAAAGTCAGAAACATCGATGAGAGAGAGACATCAATCAGCCGCCTCCTGCACGCCCCACAGTGGAGATGTGCCCACAAGCAAGGTACATGCCCCCAACCGGAATCAAACCTGAGACCTTTCAGTCCACAAGCCGACGCTCTATCCACTGAGTCAAAGTGGTCTCGGCAATAATCATATACTTTCATTCCTTAGATTTGTTAACATGGCCTATGGTATTAGTAGATTTCTTAATATTGAAGCAACATTGCAACCCCAGGATAAATTGTACTCCCTTTCTTAAGGAAGTGGTATTACTTAGTTATTTGTGAGAAATTGTATCCCTGATTTTCTGCAATAATTTTCTGGATTTTAATTTTTTTCTTTATATTTGTGATATTGAGATATTTTATATGATTTCTATTCAGTTGTGTGTTTGTTTATTTTTTTGCAGTTTTCACATGTTTAGTCATAATTTTTTAATCTTATATAGAGAATTAATATCTGTGAAGTTATTTCCTACCATTGTTTTAGGTTAGCCAGAATTTTTATAGTATCTTAAATTTACAGGCCAGATATACTTGTCTATTGTATTTATTTTGTCCATATGCCCAACACACATACTATAATGCAAGATTCAGTAAGCACTAATCTTATAAACTTTATTTGTTTTTTAATATGTGTGTTTTTTTAATTGATTTAAAAGGGAGAAAAAGGGAGAGAGGAACATCATGTGAGAGAAAGCATTATCAGTTACCTTCCTTATGTCCTATGACCAGAAATCAAACCCACAACCTTTTAGTGTACAGGATGACACACCAATCAATTGAGCCACCAGGTCAGGGTGGTACTACTTTTAGTTTGTTTTCTTAACTAATGTACCCCTGGTACCTAGAAGAGCCAGCATTCAGCATATTTGTGGGCACTGTAGTGAGAATTGTGTGTTTCGGTCTATTTAATGCACCTTTTTCTTGTGAGGACCCATCTCTCCCACTGGAAATGTCTAATCCTACCTCATCACCTGCAATTAAGTATTCACACACACACACAAATCCCCAAACAAAGCAATAAATAAATCCTCCATAAAATACTATCTGGAGATATGTAAACGATGATTTCTCTTTCTTTTGTATAACTAGTTGTGAGAAGGGAACACGTTCCTAGGTCTTGTCAACAACTATTCTCTATTCCCTATGAGAGAAACTGTCCAGAGTAGATGGAATACAGGTAAGTCAAGATAAAAGGAAGCTGTAAAAAAGAGAAGGGTCTATAGAAAGAGAAAATTGGATACCCTTGAACACAAAATAACAGGCAGGTGTAAAGTCCGGTGAATCTAAGTTCTTTAGATTTACTTTATTTTTTAAATTTTATTTTTTAATTGCACTTTACATCCAATATTATTTTTATTAGTTTCATGTATATAGCATTGCAGTTAGACACTAATATACTTTATAAAATGATCCCCCTGATATTTCTGGGGAGTACTGGAAACCTATTTAATCACCAATGACCAGGGATTTAATTAGTTATGTCTATATAATGAAGCCGCCATAAAAAATTCAAAAGGGTGGGGTGTGGAGGGTTTATGAGTTATTGAACACATGGAGATTTGGGGAGACAACATAGAAGTTCCACTCCCTTTCTCTTTACCTTACACTACGCATCTCTTCAATGTGTCTGTTTCTGAGTTATTTCATAACAAACTGGTAAATCTAGTAAGATAAATGTTTTATTTTTTTTTCTGCGTTTTGTGGGTCATACCAGCAAATAATTAAACCCAAGGAGGGGATCATTGGGATCTGAAATCTGTAACCATCTGGTAAGAAGCACAGGTGATAAGCTGATCTTGCAACTGGCATCTGAAATATGGGGATGGGACAATCTTGTGGGACCAAGCCCTTATCTTGTGGAATCTGAATTGGGTAGATAGTGTCATGATTGGGTTGAATTATAGGGTGCACAGCTGGTGTCTATGAATTACCTAGTGGTGTTGTAAAATCCCCCCATACCCACATTTGAATTGGGTGCAGATCACAAAATATGTAGCAATAATCTGTGAGCAAGAAAATAGTTACATGATCACGGACCAAATAAATTTTACCCTAATGAAAGAAAATTACTTGAAAATAATTAATACCTTTATAATCAAGTAGGATATTTCTTTGTCCCAGTAATCATGTAGTATAGAAAATACTCCAACAATTTATGTTGAATTTGGACAAAAATGTCAAGGTCATATAAAAAGTGAATAATACTAATATAAGTTAAAAAATAAATCTCTTTAGGGGAAAATAGAGAAGTGCTTATACTCTGACTACTGCTAAATACATTAACAATTGAGTGGCTGCTAGAAAATAAAATTTGAATGGGTCTTTATTAAATAAATTATTACAAATATTCAACTGATTTTAAGTGAGGTTTTTTTTCAGTGTTTTTAAAGTTGAAAATTTCTTCAGAAATTAATTTTAAAATATTTCACGTAGCCCAGAGTTATGTAATTTTTCCACTTTTTTACTTAAAAACTTGAATACACAATGAATGTTGAGTGTATTCTTCCAGACTATTGATATGAGGCCAACTCTAAAGGGTCATGATTGAATCCCTCATCTGCTTTCAAGAAAACCATGTGATGGTGTAATGGAAATTAAGACACAATCTGGCCGAGGAAAAATACTGGACAGCCATCCCATGTTGTGAGATGATTTTCTGCATATCTGCTACATTTCTGTATGTCATATGAGTAGGCCTCTGACTGTCTTTATTGTGAACTGTCCTTTCAAATAAAGTTGTATAGCTTGCAGTCTTAGAAGAGAGAAATAGTACCTCTTTTTAGAGAAAAAGACAGATTCATTTGCTATTCAGAATAATAAAGATAGTGTCAGTCTCCAGGCATCCTTGCTACTTGTTGACTGTTACAGAATATTCAGCTTATGCTTAGGGTTCCTCTCCTATAATGCACCTAGACATCAAAGGAGGTCTGTGCAGGCATAACAATTTTTAACATTGTCTGGTGGAAATTGAAGCTCCAGGAACTAGTAAAAATATTAACACACTTTACTGTTATTGGTTAGTTGTAAAGTCCTTTGCTGTTACTCAGATGTCTTGTGTACTTTGTTGGTATCCATGAAACTGCAGAAGTCTATTTTCACAGTGCTTGAAAGCCACTTTTAATTGAAAAAATTGGTGACACTAAGGAAAAGTAACCAAAGGAAAAGACAGAAATAGGGATGATTATACTGCGTTTCTGAGACCGTTCCTACCTTATAACAGTGTTACATTACTTCACAAGGGGAATATTTGGGTGAATTTTAGATGAAACCAACCCTCATAGGTAGGCAGAAAATGAAACCAAAATAACTTTTCAAAGTGATTGGTAAGAGTTTTAAAGTGTGTATATTTTCAATATAATATCTAGAAAAAGAAAAAAAAAACACAAAGATCTGTTAGTCAGCATTCTCTACAAAAATAAAAAAAATTGACTCACTCAATGATATTTATGTTGCATGCTCTTGATCAGTTTAGGCTTCTTTAATACACTGCTTTAGACTGAGTGGCTTATAAGCAACAGAAATTTATTTCTCTTAGTTCTGGAGCCCCGAGGTCAGGTTGCCAGTATGGTCAAGTTCTGGTAAGGAACCTCTAAGTTGCAGACTGTCAACTTGTATATTCCAGGATTCTACCTGCTACTACCATCATATTGGGGGTTATATTTCAACATATAAATTTTGGATGGACACAAGCATTCAGGTTATAACATGTGCCCACTTTTGCAATAATTTCTGTCCTACTCAAAAGAATAGAACCTCTATAACAACTCATCAAGGTGCCCAAAAAGAATTTGAGTTTAATAGGAGAGAGAAAGAAAAGATAGATGTTGAAATATAACTAATCTAGGACTATTGTAAAGGTAATAGAAATGCCAAGTGAGGCAATTATTCTTTCTGATTTTACAGGCTGTCTTTGAAGACATACAAGATGTTACTATGTGCAAAGGTCCCTTACATAAATTGTATGAATCAAATTATGCAATTGAGAGAGATTGACAAAATATTTTACATAAATAATCATAGAAAAGTAATGTTTATACTACATGCAGAGCTTTTATTGTAGGTCCCCCTACCTTTATGAAATATTTCCCAACATATATGAGATTCTGAACAAACACATTACACCACCTAGGGAAGACAATCTGGGCAAAAGATCCAGAATCAAAATGTGAGTAAAGGGAAGAGTAGCATATCAAAAGGGAGTAAAGGTGATAAGGTAGTCTGGAAAAAAACTTAAAAATGAAATTAATCTTAGTACAATTTATTAAATTTTATTAGCATTGCGTGCTGTGTCTTAGATGTTTCCCTTTGTTGACTCTCTGAAATAAAGAAAAAAAAATCTGAATTATTCCCAGATTTTCAGTCTCTTTTCACTTACCTTACTCAGTTAATCAATCTCTGAGTATTTGGGATTTGTCCTTCAAAGAAATGTGCATCCTTCTGGAAGTCCTCACTCTGTAATGTTTTGCTCAGATGGGGACAAAGCTACCACAGCTTCTCCAGAATCATTTCAAATTCCAAAAACCAATGCATTCAACTCTTCAAAAAAATCAAAGAACGATTTGGGGAACTTAAGAATATTGCTATAGCCATCTCATTTCCACAAGCCATTGAATAAATACAATTTCAACAGCTATTACAACTATAATTGTTTATTAGTAAAGTTTAACATTATCTTGTGGAATAATGATAGGCTAGATTAGCAAGAGAAGATATAGAAATATTGATTTCTTTTCAATTCATCACTCACTTCATCAGCATGAGTCCTATCAAAGCTTTATCAACTTTAATTACTTGGGAGGATTCGCTTAACATGAATTTGTGGAACTGGACTGTTCCATTTTCAGGGAAGAAATTTCACTTAGTTATACCATTCTCTCCCTCAGAGAGTAAAATAAAGAGTCTTCCTATATTTTTAAAATTTATTTTGGAGCCGTACTTTTCTCCAGATCTGCCCAGAGGGTCCCTTGGTTCATACAAGCACATGTGTATTTAAATATCTTAATTTATTTTATTTCTCTATTTGCTCCTCTTAGCTCCTTTCCTCTTTCTGTATTGCACTATCCACAAAAATTTCCCAACACTATTTTAACCCGAAGGCACAATATGGCCTCCTGACCCAGATTCTCTTAGGTTTATGAAATCTGGGTAATGTTTTTCCTTTTCCTTCATATGCCTCTGCTGGAAAATGAACCAACACATTCCTGAACTAAATTTGCCGTACATATTACAACCCTGTTATCTGAAGGGCTCTGTAAGAACCCAGCATGTACTCTAACATGTGGAACTACCAAAAATATGCTGTTTGATGCTTATAAATTTTTCATGCTTTTCATACTGGCAGCCGAAGCAATCTCTTTCTTATATATACTCTACTGTAGCATTGGGAGATGACTGTGTGTTTGTTTGATTTTCCTTTTCTCTCTCTTTTAGAATCGAGCCAAGTCTGTAAGAATTGTAAAGTTGACCTCATTGTTTCTCTTCTCTGCTTCTCAATCATATTTTTAAATTATTTTTCTTTTTTAAGGGAGTTTTTCCAGCTCACATTTCACCTATTTTAAGGACTCACAAATATTTGTTTTCCTAGGCTCTTACCAAAGTGTTAAATTAGCAAATAAATTTTAAAGTCCGTCAACTAATAATTTGAAAAATTCTGTGTTCTACTGCACAATGGTATGTAATTCCTCTCAATATGTAAACTATTTTAGATCTGCCTGACTTTTAATGTATATTATTTTTATTTCTTTTGTTTTAAAGTCTTTATTTATACATTTGCTAGCATATTTTCTCATAGCACATACCAGGCTTTCTTCTCTTTTTCTAATAAGTTAGTTTGCCATCAGGACAGTTATGTAACTGGGGGATCCAGGCCTGAACAGATTCCTTGCTCACAGTACGTATGATAGCTTGAGTCAGAGGCATGTACATGAGGGAATTTTATCTCTGATTATTAGACAACCAATCCCAGGTGGCTACTACCATTTACTCCTCTTGCTTCTCAGGAGGGATTTTATTTCACAACAAAGGACGGAAACACTTTCTTTTCTTAGCATTGATTCTCCTTACTCCAGCCTTCATCCACTCCAAAAGGGACATTGATACTACACGGCAAGAATTTTTTTCAGAGGAGAATCCAAGATGGTGGCATAAGTAAACACCTACACTGCTGCCTCGCACAACAATTTCAAAACTATAACTAAAAGACAGAACAGACATCATCCAGAACCGCAGGAAAGCTGGCTGAGTGTAAGTTCTACAGCTAGAAGGAAAGAGAGGGGCTCACAGAAACCCAGAGGAGCTGCAAAAAGCTGAGGTACGGAGACGCACACACTGAGAGAGCGGGTGCCAGAGTACCTGGCTGGCTTTCTCTGGTGGGAGGGAAACGGAGACTCCCAACGGCATTGAACCACTTATCTTACAACACTAAGCCCAGATCCAGCGGGAACTCATACGGGAGGAGTTTGGACTGTGAAAAGGGAGAGGGGCATGGAAATTTAGGGGATTCGCAAAAGAGCAGACATCTGGTGGCACGCATGGCACTGCACAGAGGACAGATTGCTGATTGTGCTGCTGGCTTTTGCAAGTGGGCAGGAGACAGACCCTCCCCACTGTGCCACTTCTGACTCAACTAAGCCCCTGTTTTTGGCGAAACCCTGGAGACCTAGACTCGTGTAGTCCTGGTGCACAGGGGAGATGGAAAGGCAGAGGTCTAGAGGCACTGCAGGTGCATGCACAAGGACCGCTCCAGCAATTACCCAGTCACATGAGACTCAGGGGCCGTGGAGGGCGGGGCCAGCTGGAAGGCAAGGCGGTTCCTTAAGCCCTGAGACTCTACCCATCCCAATCTCAACAGAGGTTTGTTCTGTTTTGCAAGCCTGGTTTCATAAGACTGAATTCAACACAGAAGTTTCCCCGTCATAGTGAAAATGCCGAGACAAGGGAAGGGATCACAAACAAAAGAAATGGAGGGAAAAAAACGACTGGATATAGAGTTCAAAACCACGCTTACAAGGTTTTTCAAGAATATCCTAGAAAAGATGGATAAATTTATCAAGTCCCAAGAGGAGATGGAAAAGGACCAACTAGACATGCAAAAGATCCAACTAGAGATGATAGATAAATTTACCGAGTTCAAAGAGGAGATGAAAAAGGACCAACTAGAGACACTGACTGAAATAAAAAATATACAGAGTCCTAACAGCAGACTAGAGGAAGGCAAGAATCAAGTCAAAAATTTGAAATATAAAGAATCAGAAGACACTCAACTGGAAAAGTAAGACGAGAAAATAATCCAAAAATGTGAAGATAGTGTAAGGAGCCTCTGGGACAGCTTCAAGTGTACCAACATCAGAATTTGTGGGGGTGCCAGAAGAAGAGAGAGAGCAAGATACTGAAAACCTATTTCAAGAAATAATGACTGAAAACTTCTCACATCTGGTAAAAGAAATAGACTTACAAGGCCAGGAAGCACACAGAATCCCATATAAAAGGAATCCAAAGAGGACTACACCAAGACACATCATAATTAAAATACCAAGAGCAAAAGACAAAGAGAGAATATTGAAAGCAGCAAGAGAAAAACAATTACCTACAAGGGAGAACCCATACAACTGTCAGCTGATTTCTCAACAGAAACAATGCAGGCTAGACACGAATGGCAAGAAATATTCAATGTGATGAATTGCAAGAACCTACAACCAAGAATACTCTATCCAGCAAAGCTATCATTCAGAATTGAAGGGCAGTTAAAGAGCTTCACAGATAAGAAAAAGCTAAAGGAGTTCATCAACTCCAATTATTATTATATGAAATACTGAAAGGTACTCTTTTAGAAGAGGAAGAAGAAAAAGGTAAAAGCCAAAAAATTATGAACAACAAATACATATCTATCAACAAGTGAATCTAAAAATTAAGTGAATTAAAAATCTGATCAACAGAATAAACTGGTGAATATAATAGAATCAGGAGTACAGAAAGGGAGTGGACTGATAATTCTCAGGGGGAAAGGGGTGAGGGGTGTATAGGGAGAGACTGGACAAAAATCATACCCCTATGGATGAAATCAATGGGAGGGAGGTAAGGGCAGAGGGAAGGGTGGGAGCTGGGTGGAGGGGTGCTATGGAGGGGAAAAAAGAGAAACAAATGTAATAATATGAATAATAAAGATTGAATTTAAAAAAAAGAATTTTTTTCAATTCCAGTTCAGCACTGCTAATAAACACTTCTGTGCATTTTCAAAAAAAAATAATAACAAAATAAAACAAAAACATTATTATTATTTTAGATTTCTCAAGATTAACCTAATCACAGCAAAATTACCCAACTCACTTACACTAAAACCAGCTTGTCATCTGCTTGCTACAATCAGACTCTTGAATGATGGTTTATTTGTCAATGGTCACATCTAAGTGAAAGTACATTAAATATAACAAGATTAAAAATTTATCACTGGGCTTCCTGTTTACAGTGTGAATATTTTTCTGTTTTGAACACAAGCCTTAGAGCTTTTTTGCTGTTTAAATCCTCTCCATTCTTTCCTTTTTTTCTAAAGCAACTCAGTTTTATATAGACATTCATTAATGATCACAGTATGAATATATAAATATATATACCCTATACTGGATCATCCCATTTTTCAATTATCTGGGAAAGTGGAGGTATTATCCAGATTCCACTGATAAGATGTATCCGTAGTATTCCAGTATTTGGTTTCTCAATTATTAGCAGAGTTTGATGTAGTAATAAATCAATCTTTTTCCAAACTAAAAATGTTGAATCAACTCAACTTTTGTTGGTGTTTGTCATCTGATAAATATGCTGATACCCATCATTCCCCCTGCCCTACCCCAGGCCTTCACCACACTATTGTCTATATTCATGGCCTATGCATACAGAGTATTATACTAAGTGAAATATACCATTCAAAGACAAATATCACATTATTTCACTTATATGTGGAATCTAATGAACAAAATAAACTGACAAACAAAATATGTCCAGAATCATGGATGCCTTGAACAGATTAACAGATCTCAGTAAGGAGGCTGGTAGAGGGGATGGGAAGAGATTAACCAATGAACATATAGACATATATTCTTAACTCATGGACACAAACAATAGGGTGGGGAAAATCTGGGGTGGGTTGTGTGTTGGGTATCGAGTTATAAGGGAGAGGAAATGGGGGGAAGGATTCATTGCAGTTTAAAATATTTAGAAAAATAATTCTCATACATTTATGCCTAAAAGCTTTCTAATTCACTTCCTTTATATTTCAAAATTATCTTTCACATATGACTATTACTTTTGTTTAGTGTTAGATAAGAGTTTAAACTTTTAAACTGTTTAATATTATTGTCATAAATAATCCTATTTTAAGTTTTTAAGTATTTTAGAATAAATTTATTTAATTATGAGAATAGCTTATTTATTCTTTTGACAGTTTTAAACTCAATCATAAAATTTATCCTTAAATATTAAATATCAAAGCAAAAACATTAGGAAAATATTGAAAATTAAAATGTTTATTTAAAAACTTAACATTTAGCTATAGCCATTTTTTAAAATGTATGTCTTTTTTTATTTCCAGTTCTATATTCTAAATTGTATTTTAAAGTCACCTTAAGCAGTTAATCACTTCTCAAAACACGTTTAAAGACATATGGAGAACAAATATCCTCTAGAGAACATAATTAATGTTTTGCTACATTGAACTGGGTATAAATAAATTATTAGCTTTATTTAAACTGAGTGTGGAAAAATGTGAGGAGTTTGTTAACTAATATCAGTATATCGATGGAGAAATAAAAGTTAGATTTAGAAAAGGTAGCTAAAGAAAGGTAGCTGTTCTATAAAGAAATTAATTATAAAGCTATATTACTTCACAGTATATTAGAAATTATAAGCAAAAACAAAAAATATAATATGTGTATATTTACATTTAAAAGTAAGAATGGCATTTTAAGGAAGGAGATACCTGTTAATATAAACAGATTATAGAGTTTTATGTTTCATATGTACTTTCTAAAGATTATATGAATAATGCATATTCATTTACACATACAAGGTTAGGTAGAAAGTTGCATGTTTATGGTTATAGGAATGATTCAAAATATATGTAAGTGAAAGAAATGCTTTTAAGGGAAAAAATATCAAAGCAAACCAAAATTACTTAATTCCTATATTTATCTCTATTCCCATCTTATTTCTGTGGATTTTCCTTCAATTTAAAAAGCTTTTTGTTTTGGCCCTAACTCTGTCTGCAAATATACCACTTTTATACCAAGATCACAGGTTATATTTTGTCTTGTTAATTTAATGACACACAATCCATATATCCAGTTTTGGTCTCCCTTATGTATTTAATTTTAGGATCTTGTCTTATAAACTACTGTGATGCCAAGGCCCAGCATTCCCAATACCTACCCATTTCCTAGGTATAATCCTTGAAATAAACATGAACAGATTTTATTTCACCTTAAAAAGGACTTCATACTAGTAAAGAAAAATAAAATAAATGTTTAAAACAATATATGAGAAAAATTATTTGGGGGCCATGATAATGTAATTAAAAATTAAATATAGAAAAGTTAAATAGAGCATTTGTCTAATGTTTGAAGATGGTTATGTAACTGATTTTGATCCTTCACTAGTTGGGTGACAAAGAAAATCATATAACATCTCTAATCCTCATTTCTAATATATCTAATGATCTTAATCAAGATAACTCATATAAAGTGCTCAGCTTTCAGCCTATCACATACTTTTTTACAAACAAATAGTTTTTAAAAATATTAAACTGAACCAATAAGATACATATGATGCACTTATTTTTACTTCTCTTTACTTCTTTTTATTTAACAGTTAACATACAATATTTTATTAGCTTCAGGTGTACATCCCAGTGATTAGCTAACATTGTATAACTTAATAAGTGATCACCCCAATAAATTAGTATCCATTTGACACCATACATATTTATTAGAATATGATTAACTATGTTTCTTATGCTGTAATTTACATCCAATGACTATTCCGTAACTAACAATTGGTACTTCTTATTCCTTTCATCTTTTTCACCCATTTCTCCAACTTCCTTCCCATCATAAAAAAAGACCCTTTAACATTTCTTGTAAAAATAATTTGATGGTGATGAACTCCTTTAGCTTTTTCTTCTCTAGGAAATCTTTATCAGTCTTTCAACCCAAGGTGATAGCTTTGCTAAATAAAGTAAGCTTGGTTGTAGGTCTTTGTTTTTATCACTTTGATTATTTCTTGCCACCCTCTTCTGGCTTGGAAAGTTTCTTTTGAGTTATTGGCTGACATTCATATGGAAGCACACTTGTAGGTAACTAACTACTTTTCTCTTGCTACTTTTAAACCCTACTCTCAAAGTGGGCTTCTTTGGGTTCAACTTGTTTGAGACTCACTGAGCTTCCTGCACTTGTTTGTCTTATCTCCTTCACTAGGGAAGTTTTCCATCATTATTTGCTCACATAATTTTCAATTCCTTGCTTTCTCTCCTCTCCTCTGACACCCCTATAATTCAAATGTCAGTATGCTTGAAATTGTCCAGAGACTCCTTATACTATCCTCATATTTTTTGAATTTTTTTTTCTGTTGTGATTAGATGTCTTCTGCTACCTTATATTTCAAATGGCTGACTCAGTTTTTTGCTTCATCTACTCTACTGTTAACTCCCTGTACTATTCCCTATAATATATTATTCACTTCAGTTAGTGTATTCTTCATTTTTGACTGGCTTTTTGTGTGTGTTTTCTATCTCTTTGTTGAAGTTCTCACTATGTTCATAGAGGATCCTTATAATCAGTGTTTTGAACCCTGAATCCAGTACATTCCTTGTCTCCATCTTGTTTAGTTCTGGAATTTCGTTTTATTATTTTATATGACCCACATTTCTTTGTCTTCCCATTTTGGGTGACTCTCTGTGTTTGTTTCTATTCTTGGGCTTGGTTGAATGGTCTTGTTTAGTAGGTGTCCTTCAGGACCCAGTGAGAAAGCCTCCCCAATCAGTTGAGCTATGTGCTCCAGGTGTTCCCCCATGTGGGCTGTGTACACCCTCCCTGCTGTAGTTGAACCTTGATTGCTATTAGCACCTCAATGGAAGAGATTACCCACAGGCCAATTTGCTGTGAGTACTGGCTATGCAGGGATTGAGCCCAGAGAACAGGCCCTTCTTTAATGGGACTCTGGTGCTGCTGAGTCAGCCCCTAAGTGTGTTCCTTGTGGAGTGCATTGGTGGTGCTTCTATTTGGCCTGAAGCTGCCTACTGGGTGTGCTGGCTCTGGGGACTCTAAGGAAGTACAAGCCAAGGTCAATCATTACTTGTGTCCTGCTGGGAGCCACCCAGCATGAGCTACAAAGTGATATGCAAATGGATACTATTTGTGCTGGGCTTGGAGTTACCAAGGCTTACTGCCTCTAGTTCTGGGCCTGAGGCTTCTTAGTGAGAGGTATGTGGCACACAGAGGGCAGATGCTACTTGTTTGAGGAATTTGAGGAAAGTCAGAGCATCAGGCAAGACAGGAAAGGTTGTTGGAAATGGCTTGTGTTGGGCCCCCAAGTTAGGTGGAGCTCTGTAGGGGAAAGGCCCCAAAAAAGAATAATGGACTTCTCTGATGGTTGTTCTGTAGTTTAGTTGTAATTTTGATGTGGTTGTAGGATAATTTGAGTATGAAACTTATTTATACTGCCATCTTGACCAGGGCCTCTAATTCATCTTTTATATAATTCATAAGAATAGCACATAAACATTAACAAAGCTATAATTATAAATAGCAAGTCAAATAAACTTGGCTGCAAATAAAGTATTGGCTAAGTATTTGTTATCTTACAGTATTTTGAATCAAATAAGAAGTCAAAGGGTCCTATTATCTTCTTGAACAAGTAAAGGAATGAATAAAAAAAGAAAAAAAAAGGAAGAAGAAAGAAGGTAGGGAAGAAACAAAGGAAGGAACGAAGGAAGGAAGGAAGGAAGGAAGAAAGGAAGGAAGGAAGGGAGGGAGGGAGGCTCTGATATATTTTATCAAAGTAGATATTAGTCCTTATTTAGATAATTAACATGACCATGTGCAGCTTTATATAATACATATGAAAGTAACATTTCAAGATGACAATCACTCAAATCTATGGCTCAGAGGAAATAAAACTGTTTAAATTGGCAGATTTAATTCATCACTAATGAAATACTTGACTATTTAATTTGGTTCATTATACTCTCTATGGGCAGGCTTCAAATTGAAAGCAAAAAATAAATAAATAAATAGAAACTATCAGAGTTCAAAAACAAATGCATGACCCTTATTTTATATATTATTGTCTTTAAGCTAGAGAACAAAATATCCTCCACATTATCTCTTTCTATCACTAAGGAAGGGTGTGGGGAGCAAAGAATAAGAAGATAGACTTCTCTAAGGAGATAATTATGACAGTTCATGAGCAATTGACTGCAGTCTTGTAGTGTAATATATCTAATCATATCATTTTAGCTGTGTATAATACTCTTAAATTATCCATTATTAATTAAAGGAAACATAACATAATAAAACCATTTGTTATTCATAGATTATTGTGAAATAGGATAAAATAAAAATATTTTTTTGCTTTTTTAAATGAAAATTTAGTCCTAATAATAAGATGCTATAATGCCACCATTTTACTTTTAGTTTCTTGACTACAAATGACAAGATACTAAATATTATAAAATACATAAAATATATGTATAGTTTTACCCGGTAACTTAATTATGCATTATTTGAAATTGTAAATGATATGGTGATTCAAGACACAAATCTATGCATATTTAACATACATTATATAATATATATATATATATATATATATATATATATATATATATGGGGGTATATAATGTCTAATATGAAAATTGTCCCCCTCGGGAGTTTGACCAGGAGATTAGGAGTTTGTTCACTATGATGTGTGCTGACTACCAGGGCATAGCGCAGAATAAAAGAAAGCCCTAGCCAACAGCTGGCAGCCAGGGAAGGGAGGCCCTGGCTAGTAGTCAAAAGGTCCCGATCGGCACTGATTGTCAGTCAGGCCTAGAGACCCTACCCATGTATGAATTTAATGCAGCAGGCATCTAGTTTTAATATAAAATTATATAGATAACATTTTTGTATTAAACTCTCATGGATGTGTGCTTCGCAAATACATGGTACCATTCCATAAGTTGCCTTTCCATTTTGTTGATTACTAATTTTGCTGTGCAGAAGCTTTTTAGTTTTATGTAATTACACTTATTTATTTTTTGCTTTTTATTGCCTTTGATTTTAGTATCAAATTAAAAAAAGAAAAACATTACCAAGATCAGTGTCAAGGAACTTAACTTCTATGTTTTCGTCACAATTTTATATTCTTGTCTATACACAAGAGTTTATTTTTGGGCTTTCTATTCTATTATTGTTTTGCCTGGTTTTATTCCAATGCCATTTTTTTAATGACATAGCTTTGAGATACAACGTCACACCTGTTAGAATGCCTGTTATCAAAAAGACAAAGGTAAAAATTGCTTGTGAGAATGTGTACAAAAGAGAACTTTGCACATTGTTGACGGGAATGTAAACTTGTATAGCCACTATAGAAAACATTATGGATACCCCTCAAGAAATTAAAAGTAGAACTACTATGTGACCCAGCAATTCAATTTCTGGGTATATATCCAAAGAAAAGGATAACTGATAAATTCTTACTTCGAAGAGATATCTGAACTTCCATGTTTATAGCAGCTTTATTCATAATAGCCAAGGTATAGAAACTGTCTGTTGATGAATGAAAGAAAATAAAAATGTGGTATATATTATAGAATATTATCCAGCCTTAAAAAATATGAAAATTTTATTAATTGTGACAACATGAATTAAAATGAAAGCAATACGTTCAGTGAAATAAGCGAGACAGAGAAATGCAAGTGCACATCATTGATATATATAAATAAAATCCACACACATTAAAACAGCAGAAAAGTAGTTGCCAGGGGCTGTGGGATGAGTGAAACAGGGTGAGTTTAGTTCATGATACAAACTTTCATTTAGAAGGTAAATAAAGTCTGAGGATATAATATATAACATTGTGACTACAGTTGATAATATTGTATTATATAATTGAAATTTTCCATAACTAGAACTTAAAAATACAAACCAAAAAGAAAAAAAAGGTTAACATGTGAGATGATGGATGTGTTAATTAACTCAATGATAAGAGGAATCGCTTCATGTTGCATACTTATATTAAATCATCATGTTATATGATTTAAAATTTTACAATTTTATTTTTAAATTACACCTCACTTATATCATAAGCTAAAAATAATTATATATTATTTCCCCATTAAATAGATAATTATGACATTTATCTTTATGCTTTTATAAAAAAATCTACAGGTGGGAAAATAAGATTTTCTGTAAACAGTAGAAACATTACAAATTGCTAGTTATAATATCTGTAGTAAAACAAAATCATATTTACTTTTTCTTATTTTAAACTACTATATTTAAAACTATGATTTAAATCTTATATAATAAAATTGATTTTTTTCTTTTACTGTAAAGTAGTTTTATAAATATTGAAATATATTAATATAGTTTTGTTTAGTAGTACCATAGTCAGATAAGAACTATTCCATCACTTCAAAAAACTTTCTTGTGCTATTGATTTTATGACAATTTGCCCTCAACCCTAGTCCTTAACAATCACTGATGTATAACACTATATACTTCTATACTGCAATAGCATTTATTTTATTTTCAAGAGTAGCATTTAAACATCATCATAAAATCTGAAGCCATTTGATTGGCCTCTTTCATTAGACATAATCCTTTGAGATTTATCCAAATTTTGCATTTGTCAGTAGTTTATTTCCTTTTATCATTGAGCCCAGTGCACAACATACATGGACTGGGAGTGGAGTCCTTCTGCCCAGCCTGCACCCTCTTGCACTCTGGGACTCCCTGGGGGCGAGGGGGCAGGGGAGAAATGTCTCACTGGTGGTTTAGGCCCAGTTGGACATCTTTAGTGCTGCCACAGAGGTGAGAGAGGCTCCTGCCACAACCGCTGCATTTGCCAGCCATGAGCCTGGCTTCTAGATGAGTGATGCTCCCCCTGTGGGAGCACACCAACCACCAGGAGACAGCTCCTGCATTGAGCATCTGTCCCTGGTGGTCAGTGCACATCATAGCCACCAGTTGTTTCACTGTTTAGTCAATTTGCATATTAGTCTTTTATCATAGAGGATATACTATGTTTTGGATGTATCACAATTTGTTTATATTTTCATCAATTGAAAACATTTGAGTTGATCCAGTTTTGACAATTATGAATAGTGTTGGTATAAATTATGCATTATTCTTAAGTATACACAATTTTTTTTTTTATTTCTCTGGGGTAAATACCCAGAAATAAGATAGCTGGGTCATTTAGTAAGTATATATTTAACTTCATAAGAAACTATCAAACTGTTTTCTAGAGAAGGTATATACCATGTTACCTTCCAACCATCAATGCATGAGGGTTCCAGTTATTTCACATACTAATTAATGGTTTAAATTTGTTTTATCCTAAGTAAAGTTGCCTCTTATAAAACACACACACACACACACACACACACACACACACACATACACACACACAGGCAAACACACACACAGACAAAAAACAGTCCTATTGCTTATATGTAAATACACTTTTTATAATTAGTAATTTTATTAGTATTTTAAAAGGTAGGTTATAGGCAGAGAATCCAAGATGGCAGCATAGGTAAACAAACACCTACACTGCTGCTTTGCACAACAATTTCAAAACTACAATTAAAAGACAGAATGAACATCATCCAGAACCACAGGAAAACTGGCTGAGTGGAAACTCTAAAACTGGAAGGAAAGAGAGGGGCTCAAGGAGACCCAGAGGAGCTACAAAAAGCTGAGGTCCAACCGAAACTCATACGGGGTTGGGTTTGGACTGTGAAAAGGGAGAAGTGCAAGGAAATATAAGGGAGCTGCAAAAGATCAGAATTCTGGTGGTGTGCACAGCACTGCTCGCAGAAGAAAGACTGCTGATTGTGCCACTGGCTTCCATGAGTGGCTGAGAGACAGAGCCTCCCAACTGCACCACTTCTAACTTCACTAAACCCGTTTTGGGCAAGATCCTGGGGACCCAGACTCATATGGTCCCGGAGCACAGGGAAGCCGGAAAGGCAGCAGTCTAGAGGCACTAAGCGTGCACACAGGGACAGCTCCAGCAATTACCCAGAGACACCTGAGACCCAGGGGCTGTGTAGGACGGGGCCAACTGGAAGGCAAGGTAGTCCATTAAGCCCTGAGACGCCATCCCTCCCAAGCTCAACAGAGAGGCTTTCGCAGTTTTGCAAGTCTTGTATCATAAGGCTGAATCCAACACAAAAATTCTCCTGGCATAGTGAAAATGCCGAGACAAAGAAAGAGATCACAAACAAAAGAAATGGAGGAAAACAAATGATGAGATATAGAGTTCAAAACCACGCTTATAAGGTTTTTTTAAGAATATCCTTGAAAAGATGAATACAATTAGTAAGACCCAATAGGAGATGAAAAAGGACCAACTAGAAATCAAAAAGGACCTAGAAATTAAACATACACTCACTGAAATAAAATATATATATATATATATATATATATATATATATATATATATATATTATACAGAGACCTAACAGCAGACTAGAGGAAGGCAAGAATCAAGTCAAAAATTTAAAATATAAAGAATCAGAAAACACTCAACTGGAAGAGCAAGAAAAAAAAAAGAATCCAAAAATGTGAAGATAATGTAAGGAGCCTCTGGGACAGCTTCAGCATACCAACATTAGAATTGTGGGGGTGCCAGAAGAAGAGAGATAGCAAGATACTGAAAACCTATTTGAAGAAATAATGACTGGAAACTTCTCACATCTGGTGAAAGAAATAAACTTACAAGTCCAGGGAGCACACAGAAAGCCATATAAAAGGAATTCAAAGAGGACCACAACAAGACACATCATCATTAATATATCAAGAGCAAAAGACAAAGAGACAATATTAAAAGCAGCAAGAGAAAAACAGTTAATTACCTACAAGGGAGCACTCATATAACTGTCAGCTGATTTCTCAACAGAAACGATGCAGGCCAGACGGGAGTGGCAAGAAATATTCAATGTGATGAATAGCAAGAACCTACAACCAAGAATACTCTACCCAGCAAAACTATCATTCAAAATTGAAGGGCAGATAAAGAGTTTCACAGAGAAGAAAAAGCTAAATGAGTTCATCAACTCCAAACCTCTATTATATGAAATGCTGAAAGGTACTCTTTTAGAAGAGGAAGAAGAAAAAGGTAATAAAATATAAAAAATTGTGAACAACAAATACATATCTATGAACAATTGAATCTAAAAGTTAAGTGAATCGAAAATTTGATGAGCAGAATAAACTGGTGAATATAATACAATCAGGAGCACAGGAAGGGATTGGACTGACAATTCTCAGGGGGAAAGGAGTGAGGGGTGTACAGGGAAAGACTGGAAAAAAATCATACACCTATGGATGAGGTCAATGGCAAGGGAAGTAAGGGTAGATGGAGGAGTGGGAGCCAGGTTGAGGGGAGTTATGTAGGGGTGAAAAGAGAAACAAATGTAATAATCTGAATAAAAAACATGTAATTAAAAATAAATAAATAAAAATAAAAGGTAGGTTATATGATGAAGAAATAATTCTTACTTCTCTAGCAATTTTTAAAAAATGACGATATTTTTATGTGATTCAAACATTGGTTATGTTTCAAATATCTCTGCAAATAGCATAATAATTTTTCAAATTGCAAAAATATAGTGATTTTTTCAGCCTAGCAGGGCCTCAAACTAATCTTGTGGAAATTGATTTTTTACTTAAAAATTTGACAATTCTGGTGAGTGGACAAACTACTCAAAATATAAAAAAATACCAAATATAATGGAAATAGAAAGTTATAATGCAATTAGAAAGTTTGAGTAGTATATCTTTAACAAAAACTGAATCATTTATTAAAAAAGCATTTGACAAAGACTTCTCAGGCTCACCTTGCCGCTGGCCTCATTAGGGAATTCTGCTAAATATTTAATTTTAACCTTAATCTTAATTCTATTGTATTCAAAGTCATTCAAAGAATATCAAAAAATAAATGCTACTTCCAATTTTTTTGAGACTAGCATAAATTTGATTTTGTCTAATATCCTGCTAATGTGCTAAAAAAGAAGACCTGACAAATTTGTTTTAGAGTATGAAGATTTGTTTTAGACTTCTATCACTTATTGGCTATGATTGCAAACAAGGTCTTTTACCTTTGAATTATGTCCCCAAATACTTGTTTGATGATTAATTCATATATATGAGAGAGAAATAGTGACAGAAATACAGAGAGAAATAGAGATGAAGAAACAGAAATCTTAACACAGTATTTGGCATATATACCCTTATAAGATAACAGTATTAATAATAATGTATTAGGTAAGTAAATTTATTTAATAATTGTTATATTTATCAACATTATTTTCAAAATTGCAATTACATCTAGACTAAAGAAAAATACTTTTGCACACTCCACACTGGGGAGCAAGTTTGCAACCTGGGCATGTGCCCTGACTAGCAATCAAACTGTGACCATAGGTCAATGCTGAACCACATAGGCTGGACTTATTACATTCTTTAATCATTACAGTTTTCAAACAAAGTTCACATAATTTCTAATTAGCCTGTATTTTTGTTTGTCATCTCTCCAGTTTGAAGTGACCACTTGATCCTTGTGCTATCTCACATTGCCATTGTTAGCAACGTTGTCTTTGAGATTGTCTTAGTCTCTTTTGGCTGCTATAACAGAATGCTATGGACTGGATGGCTTATAAAAAAGGAACATTCATTTTCACAGTTCTGAAGGCTAGAAGTCTAGGATTATGACACCAGCCAATTCAGTGTCTGTTAAGGGCCCACTTTATGGATCATAGATGATGCTGTGTCCTCACATGGTAAAAGAGGGGAAGAGAACCTTTTTTGGCCTCTTTTATAAAGGCTCCAATTTCATTCAAGAGGGCTCTGTCCTCATAACTTCATCAAATCCCAAAGTCCTTACCATCTAATACCATAACTTTAGAGGGGTGGTTTCAACATATATTTTTTGCAGGGGGGAGGGAGACGTTCAGACCATATAGCTCAGACTGATCAACCATAATGACTGAATTATTTTCTGTTAAAAAAAAAAGGAAAACCATCATGAGGACTTAATTGTAGATTAACTGCTTACTCATTCAGTATACTAAATGGCAAAGGCTTGGGGAAGATTATGGATGAGAAATCTTATGAAAAGATATTGGAAGAAATAGAACTAGACCTGGCAAAGATGCAAGTGGAATACATGAATGATAAATAATAAAGAAAAAATATTTTCTAATACTTGTTAAGAATCCTGATAAAAAGATAGACTTCTAGAAGAAGAGGCTATTGTAGTTCCAGAAAAAATATTGGCTCTTCAACTTTCCTTAAGTATTGGCTACTTGTGCAGATCTTACATTGTCTTACAAAGTAATACAATTGAAACTACTTGAAATGAAACTCAAAAAACTATATAGATATTTAGATGTTATGACAACATTCTAGAATTATGACCTTTCAGGAACAAATGGAAGCAGAATCTGTTGAGTCATTATTGACATAGTTTTAGCAATAAAAAAATAGAAGATCATATTGCTAATTCCAGATACTCTTGAATGAATAGGACAATTTAGATTGTGAGTGAGGAGTGGCTGTAAAATTTTATAAAGAGACACGTTGGTGTAGTATAACAATTATCTGGCTGCAAAATGAAAAAAGGGAGGTTGGGAAGATCTACCTTAACAGTGGAAACTCTTCCATTCTCTCAAAAACTAAAATATAGTTTGTGTGTGTGTGTGTGTGTGTGTGTGTGTGTGTGTTGTGTACTTTGTATGTACATATATACTTACATATGTATATATTTTACATTTATGGAAAGATGGAGCACAAACAGATCTAAACTGGCTGTACACAAACTATTGTATTAAGCAATTTTAACACTCATTATGATGATGCTAGATGGTTACACAGCTCTGACCAAAGTAGATGACCAAAGTAGACCCCTATCTGCTACCATCATTACACTTTATGATGCCAGTTTAGTAAGACAACCGTACCCACATTAACTCAATATGAATGTTTAGTATATCCTTTGGAATTCATATTTCATATAATGTATTGGTAATGCTTCTGAGGCTGTGATTATCCTTTTTATTCTGCTATTAACTTCTTTTTGTTTTACTCCTCTCTGCCAATCTTTTGGAATCTTTGTTATATATGATATCTTTAAAGTAATAAAATGTACTTTTTAGTACTTTTAATATGCTTTATTTCACCAAACCAAATGAAGTCCAAAGAAAGACATTTAATTTTATTAGTAATATTCTAATTTATTAATGTCTAGGGTACCAGGAAAGCCTTTAGCAAGCATTTTATATTCACTTTGGCTATACTCATTCATTTTAGGCATTCTCTACTACTTTCAACTGTTATCCATTTGAGATAAGAGACTTTCATAGTGACTTACACATGATATGCCTTTAGAAGAGCTTATGAAAGAACTGAGAAGAACAAGAGGAGGACAATTTTCATTATTCAATGGGAAGGGAATTAATATATTTTAGAGCATTTACTTGTCCCCCATAATCTTCCTCAAAATATATAAAATAAAAAGAAATATATAGATAGTATGATTTAATTATAAAAGTACTACAATGGAGAGTTAAAACCTGGATTAAAGAAGTCCATGCTGTTAATTCTTTATGATGCTTTAAAGTATATATATATATGTATATATATATATATATATATCCTAAAGCTTTTGCATGAATACATACTACATATATACATACCCGAATCCTCTTATTTTTAATGGAAAATAAAAGTAATTTTATTTTAATAACAGCAAAAGTTATTTTACTAGTAAACTTAATTTTACTAGTTTAAGAAATATTTCTCGCTCTGGCCAAGTGGCTCAGTTGTTTGGAGTGTCATTCCAAAAGGTTGGAGGTTTAATCCAGGTCTGCACACAAACCTAGGTTGCTGGTTGATGATCCATGGTGAGGGCACACAGGAAACAATTAATTAATGTCTCCCCTCTCTATATATATATTTTTTCCCTGAAAGTAAGACATCGTCTGAAAATAAGACCTACTTCCAGTTTTGCCTCTTGCTGTAATATAAGGCACCCCCCAAAATATAAGACCTCCCCAATAATAAGGCCTCCCCCAAAGATAAGGCCTCCCCAGAATATAAGGCCCCTGAAGCTATTGTAAGACTTCTGACTCCTAATTTAAAGAGACTTTGCACTGCCTGAAGGGCTGTGTTGCAGCCAATCAGTGAGCTGGTTTGTGATGACAACTATTACCATATCGTATACAGGTAATAAATTTTCTTTTTTTGTTGTTGTTGAACAGTATTCTTCTTCATGGAAAAATAAGACATCCCCTGAAAATAAGACCAAGCACATCTTTGGGAGCAAAAATTAATATAAGACACTGTCTTATTTGGGGGAGATAGGGTATATATGTATATACAGTGGTACCTCGAGATACGAGTGCCCTAACATATGAGATTTTTGAGATACAAACCATCGAGCAAGTGATTTTTGCTTTGAAATACGAGCAACAGTTGAGATACAAGTAATCACGCAGATTGGCCAGCTGCACGCAACTTGAGCGTCTCATAGTTTCCCATGCCTCAAGGTTACGGAACAAATCAAACTCGTATCTCGAGGTACCACTGTATATGGCAATTACTCATGAAAGTACATATATATTTCTAATGTAGCACAGTGATTTAAAATAAATTTTTGGTAAATAACAATGTTTCATTGTTTAAAATTTTGAGTTGTAGCTGAAATTATATTTTATTAAGTACTGACCCTCTTTCCACCAAATCTGATACTAAAAATTTTTTAGCCTACCATCCTGCCAGGATGTTGTTTACTAAAGAGTAACAATCTCCATCTTTTCAGTAACTTTGAACTCACTGTAAACAGAACAGTGGGAACTAAGTGTGTAAAATACCTTGCTGAGAGTCCGAAAAGGAAATCAACGAGGCTAAAATGTCATTCTAAGAGGTAGGAGTTTTTACTTGTTCATGCTTATCTAAAAAATAAAAATTGCAATCTTCACAATAGTTATTGATGCTGTGATTACAGTAAGGATTGTGTAGTAAAAATTGCCACAAACTTTGTCTTACCTTTATTTCAGAGAGGACTTCAGTTGAACTGACTGGGCAATGAGAATAAATAAACTGCCTGTTGATAAGTGATAGGCCTAAAGAGATGTCATGTACTTACATGATGAGTAAACAATATCAGCGAATTATAAAATGTGCTCCAGTATAAATGCCAGTATAGGCATTCCTATAATGAGTCAAAGGAGAAATATACACGCACAGCTAGCATGATTCAGAGGTATAGTATTGACAAATGAGCCAGAATGTCAGGATTTGATTCTGACATTCTGGCACGTGCCAGAGTTGTGGGCTTGATCTCCAGTGTGGGGTATGCAGGAGGCAGCTAATCAATGATTCTCTTCCATCATTGATTTTTCTATCACTCTCTCCCTCTCCCTTCCTATCTGAAATCAATACAGAGAAACATACACAATTGACTTGATATAATATATAAATAAATGTTTCATAAATTTTTATTTTAAATAGTTGGAATAATTTAGAAGTCTTCACCTGTATAAAGTAGCAATAAGGCTCCATTAAGAAAAACATAGGTGAAAGACTCAGGTGTGTGTTTATGTGAAAGTAAAATACTTTATTTCTGTAAAAGAAGGGAAGATAGTTGGAAAACCACCAGAGTTGTGTTAAAGATATACTGGCAGTAACGCCTCATTCTTGTTGAGTGATATTCACATTAGTGATAAATTAGGCATGATTTTCCAGATAAATGGAATCAATAAGTATGGAAGCTAAGGGCTCTCAGGATCTGCAGTAGGCAAGCTAGAAACTCAGGAAAGTAAATAATAGAGTTCCAACCCAGCCCAAAGGCCTTGAGAACCAGGAGAATTGAAGTGTGAATTTCAGTCTTACACTGAGTTTGAAGGCAGGGAAAGACCAGTTTCTCAACTCCAAGACCCTAAGGCAGAAAGAGAGAATTCTCTGTTATTCAGCCTTTTTGTCCTATCCAAGTCTTCAAAGATTGGGTTGGGTGAAACACACACACACACACACACACACACACACACACACACACACACACATTGTGGAGAGCATTCTGCTTTATGAAGTCATTTGATTCAAAGGTTAACCTCATTCATAAACAGTCCAATAGAAATGCACAGAACAATGTTTAACCAAATCTTTAACCACCTTGTGGCCCAGTCAAGTTAAAACATAAAGTTAAACATTAAAGTGATTCATTTGATTAGGCTGGGAAAAAATAATTAGAACACAGAAAAAGATAAAAATGTTAAAAGTGTCAGAAAATATAAAGGTGTTTTTTTTTTCATTCATACAAGTGATATATATATCAAGAGTATACTGTATGTCAACCAATAGCTGGACACTAGGAATTAAAAAGAACCTATCAGATGTAGTTCTTATCTTCATGGGGCTTAAGTATAGAAGTTGTGAACAGTATAGACAACATAAAATTGTACTGAGATTTAATAGGAATTAAAGTTTCAGAATGCAGATTTCAACAACAAATTAATGAAAAAAGAATGAGATATAGAAAATCACCCATTAAAGATAGAGGTTGTATCATTACATATGTAAGCAGAAAAATGTTAACCTCAACTTAAAATAATATAGTCTCATTATTACAAAAATTATTCTCCATTACTATATTATTTCTGATTGTTATTTATTGTGATTTTAAAAATAACAGATATCTAAATTATAGAAGAATACACAGGACATTTAACTTTCTGAAAAAAAATCTTATTTTTTTAGACATAAAACATTGATCAAATTATAGAACTGATATTTCATAAAGTTGTATTATATAAATTTTGAAATAACAAAATTATTGAATGTATTATTTTTTAAATCATGCAAGGTAATTTTCACTTTATTCTATTTAACAAAACAAGTGACTAAGCCGACATTCAAAAGAAGGGTTTTTTGGCTTCACCTCTAAAAATATTGAACAAGTTTTCTTTTATTTTCATAATTACTCATCATTGAATTACTACATTATATAATTAATAATTATTGAATAATTAATTATATATATAAATATTAGTGTACCACTATTAATTGTATGTTTTTCTTCAAAATTGAATTTTTATACAGTAGAGACCAATAACTAACCTGGTATTGGTAATATAACAGAGAAAAAGAGAGAAAAAAATTAATTCCATGGGACTTTTATTTCAGTGTTTGGATAAATGAGAAAAAAAAACTAAACTTATGAACAAGAAACATATTTCAGATTGGGTGGAGAAAATAATTTTTGTGTGTGTGTGTGTGTGTTACATGTATACATATCTCCCCATTACACACCCCACCCCGGCATACCCCAACCCTCCAGTGTCTGTGTTCATTGGTTATACGTATATGCAGGCATACAAGTCCTTTGGTTGATCTCTTATCTACCCCATCTCTCCTTAACCTTCCTGCTGTAATTTGACAGTCTGATGCTTTACTACTTCTGTGTCTATCCTTTTGTTCATCAGTTTATAATGTTCTTTATTATCCACAAATGAGTGAGATCATGTGATGCTTCTCCTTCATTGACTGGCTTATTTCACTAAGCATAAGGCTCTCCAGTTCCATCCAGGTTGCTGCAATGGTAAGAATTCCTTCTTTTTAATGGCAGCATAGAATTCCATTGTGTAGATGTACCAGTTTTCTGATCCACTCATCTGCTGATGGCACCTAGGCTGTTTCCAAATTTTAGCTATTGTAAATTGTGCTGCTATGAACATAGGGGTGCATAAATCCTCTCTGGTGTTTGTAATTTCTTAGGATATATTCCTAAGAGTGGGATTTCTGGGTCAAATTGGAGTTCCATTTTTAGTATTTTGAAGAAACTCCATACTGTTCTCCACAGTGGCTGTACCAGTTTGCATTGCTACCAACAGTGCACAACGGTTCCTTTTTCTCTGCATCCTCTCCAACACTTGTCATTTGTTGATTTGTTGATGATTGCCATTCTGACAGGTATGAGATGGTATCACATTGTTGTTTTGATTTGCATATCTAACATAATTAGTGACTTTGAACAAGTTTTCACGTGTCTCTTGGCCTTCCTTTTGTCGTCTTTCAAAAAGGTCCTATTTAGGTCTGTTGCCCATTTTTTTTAATTGGATCATTTATCTTCATTTTATTAAGTTGTATAAGCTGGCTGTAGATGTTGGATATTAAACCTTTATCAGTGATAACATTTGCAAATATGTTCTCCCATACAGTGGTCTTTCTTGTTGTTTTGTTGATGGTATTTTTGAGGTGCAAAAGCTTTTTATTTTGAAACAGTCCCATTTGTTTATTTTTTCTTTAGCTTCCATTGCCCTAGGAGCAGTATCAGTGAAGATGTTCCTTGGCATATGTCTCAGATTGTACAGCCTGTGGATTCCTCTAGTATTCTTCTGGTTTCCTGTCTAATGTTTAAGTCCTGTATCCATTTTGAGTTTATTTTTATATTTGGTATAATTTGGCGTTCCAGTTTCATTTTTTGCATGTATCTGTCCAATTTTCCCAACACCATTTATTGAAGAAGTTATCTTGGCTCCATTTTATGTTCATGCCTCCTTTGTCAAATATTAATTGAGCATAGTAGTTTGGGTGGATATCTGGATTCTGTATTTTATTCCATTGTTTTTATTATAGTTAATTTCCAGTTTTATGCCACTATGGTCTGAGAAAATGCTTGATGTAATTTCTATCTTCTTGAATTTGAAGAGATTTTCATTATGACTCAACATATGATCTACCTTTGAAAATGACACATGTGCACTGGAGAAGAATGTTTATTTTGTGGCTTTTGGGTGAAATGTTCTGAAGATGTCTACTAATTCCATCTGGTCTAGGGAGTCATTTAGGATTGATGTTTCCTTGCTGATTGTTTTGTTTAGAGGGTTTGTCCAGTGGTGACAGTGGGGTATTAAAGTCTCCTACTATGATTGTATTGCTGTCAATCTCTCCTTTAATATCCTCCAGGAGTTTTTTTTTTTTTATGTATTTAGGTGCTCCTATAGTGGGTGCATATATGTTTACCAGAGTTATTTATTCTTGTTGGATTGTTCCCTTTAATATTATGAAGGGGACTTCTTTATCTCTTGTTATATCCTTCACTTTGAGATCTAATTTGTCAGATATAAGTATTACAACCCCAGCTTTTTTTTTTTTCATTTCCATTTGCCTGAAATACCATCTTCCATCCCTTCCCCCTCAATCTGTGTGCATCTCTTTTCCTAAGGTGGGTTTCTTGTAGACAGCAGATATATGGATCATGTCTTCTTATCCAATCAGTTACCCTATGTCTTTTGATTGGAGCATTTAATCTGTTTACATTTAAAGTTATTATTGATAGGTACTTATCTGTCGCTATTTTTAATCTTAACCCTCAAGTTCCTTCTTCCCTTCCTATTTCCTTTTATGACAACAGACACTTTAACATTTCCTGCATTGTTTGTTTGGTGGTAATATATTCCCTTAGTCTCTTTTTGTCTGTGAAGCTTCTGATTTCACCTTCAATTTTGATTGAGAGTCTTGCAGGGTACAGTATTCTTCGATTCACACCCTTCCTTTGCATGACTTTGTATATTTCATTCCATTCCCTTATGGCCTGATGAGTTTCTGTTGAAAAATCAGTAGCTAGTCTTATGGGGGTTCCTTTATAGGCCGCTTTTAAGATTTACTTTGTTGTTGGTGTTTGCCAATTTAATTATAATGTGCCTTGGTGTCAGTTTTTTGGGGTTAATTTTGCTTGGGACTCTGTGAGGTTATTGGATTTGTGTGGGTATTTTTTTTTCTATATTAGGGAAGTTTTCTGTCATTATTTCTTCAAATAGGTTTTCTATTCCTTGCTCAATTTCCGCTCTTTCTGCAACCCCAATTATGTGGATGTTGTTTTGTTTTGTTTCGTGTTATCCCAAATTTCCTTTAGGCTCTTCTCTTGCTTTTTATTTATTTTTTGTCTAAAAGCTGCTGTACTTGGGTATTTTTTCCTAACTTGTCTTCTAGCTCACTGATGCAGTCCTCTGCTTCTCCTAGTCTACTTTTAATGATTTTTATTGAGTTCTTTATAGCAGTGATGTCTTTTTTCATTTCTTCTTAATTATTCTGCATTTCTTCTTGGTTCTTCATTTCTTCTTGGCTCTTACTCACATTGTCTATTTTGTCTTCCATTCTTTATAGCCACCTTATGATCATTTCTCTGAACTCTTTTTATGGCACACCTATTTCTGCTTCTATTTCATTTACTTCCTTTTCTGGTGATACCTGCCTTTTCTGTCATATGCAAGCAGTTTCTTCATCTTCCCATGGTCTTTATTCTCTGGGTGTTTTGTTATGTAGCTCTCTCCCCTCAGTTGATTCAAAGGCACAAACTACAGCATGACCAGGTACAACACACAAGGCACTGAACAGAAATGTATTCATAATGTTAATAACCACAAATAAGGTGACCACCAATGAAAGACAAATTAAGGGTAAGTAGAGAAAGAAGAGGAAAATGACAAAAAAAGAAAAGAAAGGAGTGCCAAAATCAAATTGGGAGATGGGAGAATAAATAAATAAATAAATAAATAAATAAATAAATAAATAAATAAAATAAAAAGGAGAAGAAGAAGAAAAGAGAAAGAGAAAAAAGTCAGGGAGAAAAGAAAGAGGATAAAGAGAGAAAAGAGATACAAAATATAGATGTGAGGAGAAAACTCCAATAGAACAGCCACTAATCCCAGCAAATGCCGGCAACAAGTACCTGGAGATTAATACAAACTACAAATAACAACTAATATCAAGGGAGGTGAGGGAGAAGAGAGATAAAAAAACAAAGCAAACAAAAGGCAAAATAAAACAAGTAGAATAATTTAAAACAATTTCACAAAAAAGTACAAAAAATTGATATAATCACCATTCAGGCAAACAGCAACAAAAAGACATAGAGAAAAATAACTTTTTGGATAGTGAAGACAAGAAGAGAGACGTTTGTATGGACTTGGAGTAGGGGATTTTAAATTAGATATATAAGTGGGGTGAAATTTTAATCAGGTAAAGAGAAAGAATAGGGAGAATCTAAAGTTCAAAAAGGGAAAGAGAAACAAGACAACAAAAAGGGGAAAGTTAGGAAGAGAGTGATGGCATAAAGGTAGAGTTGAGATGGAGTAAAATTATGCTAAAGGAAAAATGAAAATAGAATGTAGAATAAAATAAATAAAAAACCAAATGACACTTGTTTTTTTGTTTATTTTTTCAAAAAGGTAGTAGTAGTAGTAATAATACTAGTTAAAAACAAAAATGTAATAATTAAAAATGTAAAATCAATTGAGGAGAAAAGAAAAAAATAATTTTTAATTAAAATATGCAAAAATAAAATATTAAAATAAATAAAATTAAAAAAAACTTTTAAAAAAGAAAAAAAATAGAATGGGCAGTAGTGGAGGTCATTCGCTTTCACTATTGTTCTGCTTGGCACTCCTGTTTCCCAGTAGGGAGGGTATTGCAGTTCCCTGTGTTCCACTGCTGTGTCGGGTTTTAATCTTTTTATTCTTTTGTGGTTATGCAAGAGTCATTTGTGCGTCATCCACTCAGTGGTAGTGTTTTGAAATTGACCTCTGAGACTAAGCACAGCACCTCTCTAGGCTGTGCTTAGATCTTGCTACTCTGTGGTTCTCAAAACAGGTTTGTGGGGATTCGAGCAGCTGGGACACTGTAATAACTCCCAGGTTGTGTCCTTTTTGCCTCAGATTAAAATGAGTTGTTTTCTAGAGCTCCCCTCTGTCAACAGCTCTGAGAGTCCCCTTCCACACTTAGGCATCACAACCTGCCCCACATCCACGGACCTCTCCAGAAGCTGCTTTCCCTCAGTCCATTTCCCACAGTGTGCGTGTCTCTGTTCTGTGGGATAGGAGACCTCACCTTATCCCAGGCGAAATCTGACCTTTCTGTGTGGAGCTCCTCTGAGTTCGTGTGTCTGCTCCAACTGGAGAGCGGTGTTCTGGGTCCCCCAGCTGTTCAGTGGGTGCTGCAGCTGTAGCTTTCCAGACTGCCGTATACATCCACCTCCCTCTGCAAGATGGTGCAGTCTCCGCATTCACACTGGTGACTCTGGCAGCAAAAAAAACCCTTGGCAGTGCAGCTGCCTGGTCAGGGGAACCCCGTCCAGCAGTCCCCCACCTTCTCCTGGAGGATAACTGACTCTTAACTTGCCAACAAACACTTCCAGCTGCTCTCTCTCCCTCTGCCCAGCAAAAAGGCTCCAGATGCTTCCGTCTATTCCACCATCATTTTTTTTCTCCCCCGAGAAAATAACTTTTATGGTCAGATCTAATGGCAAAAAAAGGGGCTGTGGGAAGAGTATTCCAGCAAAGAAAAATAAATTTGGCATATGAGGAATGGAGTCTTAAGGAAAAGGTTAGTTTGGGAATAGCATTGTGGAAGCCAGATGCTACAATCAGGATAAAGAATATTAATTTATCCTGCCGAGACTGGTTTGGCTCAGTGGATAGAGCATTAGCCTGCGGACTGAAGGGTCCCAGGTTCAATTCCGGTCGGGGGCATGTACCTTGCTTGTGGGCACAACTCCAGTAGGGGGTGTGCAGGAAGCGGCTGATCTATGTCTCTCTCTCATTGATGTTTCTGACTTTCTATCCCTCTCCCTTCCTCTCTGTAAAAAATCAATAAAAATATATTTTTAAAAAAAGAATATTAATTTATCCTAAACATAAAGAATAAACATTTGGAAGATTTTAAGTTGATTAATTGACACGATTTCTGTCTTTATTTTGGAGTTGGTATTTTGGAGGTAAAATGGACTTAAGGATGTCAAAAAGAGGCTTTTTGTTGTTGGTTTGATTTGTTTTAATTTTTATGTAATAAGCCATTTGAGAAATAAGAGTGCCATAAATAAAGAAAGGTACATGTATTAATTACTTGTCATATCTGTTTAAATCAATTATAAATATGCCTCACTCCACTATTAGAAATGACAAAATATGCAGTGGATGGATGGATGGACGGATGGAAGGATGGATGGATGGATGAATAGGTGAAGATAGGAAGAGAAGACAATAAAGAGAGAGAGAGAGAGAGAAAGCTATAATATATATTCATTATTCATACTCTTGGACAAGAGTCTTTCTCTAAAAGCCTGGGTAGTAAATATTTTAGGTTTAGAGGCCATATGATCTCTTTGCACCTAATCAACTCTGCCTTTGTAGTATGCAAACAGGTAGAGACTATACATAAATGAATGGGTGTAAATCCAATAAAAACATATGTACAAAACTCCTGACAGGACAGATTTACCTAAAGCTTGCCATTTTCTACTGCAGAATATAATATACATAATTTATAATTTGATGAATAAGAGTAAATTAAATATAGTTTATAAAATACAAAATTATAAAATATATGATAAGTACATAATTATAAAATATATGATATGTGATGTTTATGTTTTATTATATAGTATACAACATATAAATAATATAATTATATAATGTATATAATATATGTGGTATATAGTGCACAAATGATTTACAATAATTTATATATAAAGTGCATCATAGTGTCCATAACAGTAAAGATAGTATTCCTATGAAATTGAGTTTCTTTTTCTGGTACACAGACAAAATGTAATAGAACAAGCAAAAAGCAATTAAGGAAATAAATAATTCATCAAAGGTCTGATTTTTATTATTTTCTTTAATTGAAACTATCTTGTTTTATCACAAATTTTTTTTGGAATATTTTATGTTTTGTTTATAAATAAACAAGTTAATAAATTAAATAAACACACAACCTAAAAGAGGGTGAAATAAAATAACTGTGCTTAGTTGGGAAATGTTCCCCCTATCCTCTATGAAGAGCGACTGATGAATCACATAGTGTTTTGAAATTTGTAAGCAGTTTCTTCTAGGTTCTAAGGTAGTTATGACTTCAAAGAAACAGAAAGAGCACACAGCAGCTGTAACAAAGTGACCAAGGTAGAAGGGTGAGAGACCAAGTTGGGGAAGTAGGCAGAACCTAGACCATGGAGTTTCTGAAATGGCACAGAAAGCATTCAGAATTTAATTGTATAGAACGTGATTAGAGAATTTCTTTCTGAAGTATCTATACTAGTAATAAAGAAATATTCAAATTATCCATTATAGCGTAATGTCGCAACAGATTAGCAGGCTGCATCCCCGTCCTCTGCTCAGGTAGCTGCAAGGCCCGAGGTAAGATATGATATGATAGGAGGAGATGAAAAAGGAGAGGGGGAGGGATAGAAAGGCAGGCCTGCATGTAGACAGCGGAGAGGAAAAACAGAAATACAAAAAAGGAACAAGAAAAAGATGCAGGAATGGAAAAGGGAAGGAAACTCAGGGCTGCAAGTTAGAGGAGGTGGTGACCAAAGCGGGTGGTGGAGTGGGGGGAAGTAGGTGATCCCAGTGAGGGGTGAGAAGGGAACCCCTTCCAAATGCAGGAGAAGGGCAGTAGCCCCTGGTGCAGGCCATTAAGAGGAGGCACCCACGGGTCTGAGTGATGGACAGTTCAAGGCCTTCTTCATGGAGGTGCTCCTGTTTCACAGCTGCAGCAACACCTGGACCATGCGGGCCTCAGCCACCTTGCTGGGCCAGGTGTCCCAGGCAAGAAATGGGAGAAGTATGGTGTCATGGAGGCCGGGGAAATAAGGGGGTGGCAAACACCTGGCCAGGACTGAGCTCTGGACTGGGGGTTAACACCCCCCTGAATGGAAGCTTGAAGAAGGGAGGGAAGGAAGGAAGGAGGGAAGCACTTTATAAAGGAGTTAATAAAAAGCAAAATTAAAGAAGGAAAAAGGATGTGTAAATGAACTGTAGGAGCTATAATGAAAATCAGGTATAGCTGTGTACTAGGGACAGATTTTAAAAGTAGGAGTCAGAAAAGAAAAAAGATAAATGATAATGAATTATTAGGCAGGTAGATGGATATTAAAACAGTGGAAGTAAGTAGAGAAGATTATATGGGAAAGGTAGGATGAGAGAGAAAGAGGGAGGGAAGAAAAGTTTTAAAGGGGAGCCAGTAGAGCTTAAAAGTAGAATGGAAACAAGGACAAAATGTGGAGGGAGCAAAGCAGGTACAAGGGAGGAAGTGAAGAAAAATATTAAGGAGGGGAGGAAGAAAAAGGGGAGGGGAGGATTGGGTAAAGATAAAGGAAAGAAGGAACATGGGAATGCAGGGAGGGTAGGAGAAAGATGGGAAGAAAGATGATGAAACAGAAGTAGGAAATAAGGAGGAAATAAAAGTTTATAAATGATGAGTCAGTAGGAAAAAGTGTCACATAAAGGAGAGAAAAAAATTGTGTGAGAGGGAGAAGGCAATAAGAAAGTCAAATACAATTGTGTGTGAAGAGGATGAGATTTAAAAAAAAAAAGGTAATGGGGGGACCAGGCTGGCAGGGGAGGAAAGTTAGGGGGATCAGGTAGGCAGGCAGAGTGGTTAAAGCAGGCAGGCAAGTGATCAATTAAGAGCCAGTGGTCCAGGATTGTGAGATGAAGGTCCAACTGTCCCTTGAACATCTCCCAAGGGCTCCAAGATTGGTAAGGGTGCAGGTCAGACTGAAAGACGGTCCTCCATGCATGAATTTTATACACCAGGCCTCTAGATTTAATATAAGGACAAAATTACTCTGTCTTTCTGTGGAATGAATCTCTAAATGCCATCACTCCTCAAAATTTACCCTTAACTCATGCCAAGCTCCTGGAAACTAGTGACTATAGGTTTGCCCTCCTCAAAATGTCATATAAAGGAGTTATACAGTATGAGTCTTTGGTATCTGGCTTCTTTTATTTATGTATGTTTGTACCTATATATCTTTCCAGAATATAAACATTTTCTAATAATTAGTTTCTGTGTCTGAAGAAAAGTTATTTATTTAAAAATATTTTTTCAATGCCACTAAATAGTTGCTATCAATGTTTGTATGTCAAATGATCGGTCTATTTAGACCTAGCTTTAAATAATAGATAAGTAGATAGATAGGATGTCTTTAAGCATCCTGGCTATTCACTTGGTCACTGGGATTTTTTACTAAGATCTAAAAATAAAGCAAATTCTTATATACAGAACTTAGTTCCCAATAATTAATACATATACTAGAGGCCTGGTGCATGAAATTTGTGGACAGGGGAGGGGGTCTCCCTCAGCCCAGCCTGCACCCTCTCCAATCTGGGAACCCTTAAGGGATATCAGGCCTAAATGGGTGGTCAGACATCCTTCTAACAATACAGGACTGCTGGCTCCCACCTGCCCTCCCCTCCAGTCCTGCGTCTCCCCAAACTACCCTCTCCTGCAGGCCATGTTGTGGCAGCCATCTTGTGTCCACATGGGGGAAGCCATCTTTAACCACATGGGGGCAGCCATCTTGTGACTTGGTGTGATGGTCAATTTGCATATTATTCTTCTTTTAGATAAGAATTTATCTAGCCAGACAACAGTAATTATTTGGGACTTTGCCTTACATCACAGGTATCTATTATTAGGAATTAAAGTTTAATATGATCCAAGTCTTCCATTTTTTCTATGCAGGTAGCATTGGCAATTACTTAACATTTAAGTGCCTCTATTTCTTAGTTTGTTTATGTAAGGATTAAATATAAATTCTTTATATTTTATTTTTTTCATATTTCAGTAGTCTTGTTATAATATAAAAATTATTATCCTATTAGAGGCCTAGTGCACAAATTTGTGCACCAGTGGAGTCCTTTGGCCTGGTCTATGGGATCAGATTGAAACCAGCTCTCTGATATCCCCCAAGGGGTCACAGGTTGGAATAGGGCACAGACCAGGCACAGGGAACACCACCAGTGAATAATCACAGCCAGGAAGGGACCCCACCAATGCACAATTGGGACCAGGAAGGTTGGCCAGCCAGGGAGGGACCACAGAAGGGCTCCAGGGAGTGTCTGTTCAGTCTGGATCGGCTGGACCCCAGCAGCAAGCTAACTTACTGGTCAGAGCATCTGCCCCTGGATGGTCAGTGCACATTATAGTGACTGGTTGAGCGGCCTTAGCATATCATTAGTGTATTACACTTGATTGGTTGAATAGACAACCAGACAAATGGACATTTAGCATATTAGGCATTTATTATATAACAACAGAGGCCTGGTGGCCATATTCATGCACCAGTGGAGTTCCTCAGCCTGGCCTGTGGGGATTAGTGGACCACTGTCCTAGTCGATCCCACACAGCATAAAGTAGTGCACAAAGTGACTGGTGGCCAGGAAGGAACCTGAGCCTGGGCTGGGTGCCACACTGCTCCCACTCACCCTGCCTCTACGGCATCTTCTCAGGCACACAGGGGAAGTGTTGTGGGAGAAGCTCATGCTGCCACAGCTGTGCTTGCCAGCTGTGAGCCCAGCATCTAGTGCCTTCTGTCAGCTCTCCCACTGTGAAAGCACACTGACCTTCAAGGGGCATCTCCTGCATTAAGCATCTGTCCCTTGGTGGGCAGTATGTGTCATAGCTACCAGCCAGTCTCCTGGTCATCCAGTCATCTGGTCATCTGGTCATCCATTCTCCCAGTCATCCTGGTTGCTTAGGCTTTTAGATGATAGATAGATAGATGATAGATAGATAGATAGATAGATAGATAGATAGATAGATAGATAGATAGATGATAATTAGAAAGAGGAAGTGTGCCCCATAAGCCAAATATAGAAAGCCTACTTAAACAATTACACATCATCTATGGTTTCCCTTCATTTCCTTACCATCTTTCTCTGTATTGCTTACATGCAGAGAACTGTTTTGTTTGACTTTTTTTTACCACAGTAGTGGCTAATAAGGAATGAGTTCACTACACTGTCTCTGACAGCCTCAAAATATATTTTTTTCTCTTATTTTAGGAGCAAATCCACCTATTACTTCTTTTTTCTATACATTTCTTAAGAGAATTATTTTTGTTTTCAATTTTATCATTGCAGCCGCTGCACCATGGATTTATGTAGAGATGGTTGTGCAGTAATTTATGTCAAACTTTTCTTGGTACTGTCTGCCTATTCTGCTTAACATATGACATGCAAAGAGTAATTGAGACTATTCTAAATGAAATACTCTCTCTCATTTATTTAGTGGAAAACTTTTTCAGGCAATAGGAAACATTCATTACTATTGCCAAACTTTGAGTTATTTATATTTTCTAGAATCCTTTAAAGGAAGATGGGGAAAGGTTTGTATTTAGAACACAACAAAAAATATGCCATGTTACTATCAACAGGAATTCCCTGTTTAGCTGCCCCGCTGTGCTACTCTTCCCTGAAGTTTTTGAGGTCTGGGTTTGATTTCCTAAAGTCTAGAATAGCTACTAATGTAAAATAGCCATTCAATAAATATTTACTGAACGATCTTTCCCTCTGAGGATTGCACATGATCTGAATTGATTTTATGTCTATCATCTCAATGCTTGTGTTAGTCTATGAAAGCAGTAAGTATTTTAGATCTTCCAGATCAGAATCTCTAGAGTATTGCTTGATTTTACTTTATAAACATAAGGAAAAGGTAAAGAGTACGCAAGAAAATGAGAAACGGAAGAAATAGTAAATTACTCTTTTCATGCAGAGAAGTTTGTATTTCCCTTGTCAAAGTGTTACAGTAGCAAGTCAGTTACCAAATTTATTTAATATAGAAAATTCCACTGGTATAATTTTTAATATTTCAATAAAGAAATTTGGTTCTTGAACTGGTGATGAAATCTTAACAAATCTTATAAAAACTAAAAATAAAATTATTTCAGAAATAGAACTAATCTAGCTCCCTTCTTATTTTCCAGGACTAAAAATATTCATTTAAAATTTGTAATAAATAAAAAGGTTTAATTCTTCCTGAAGAATTGAAAATAATTTGTATGTTTAACCAGAAGGTAACACTGGGAAATTCACAATTCAGAAAGAATGTTTTCTCCATCTGACATATTGTGTTTATTACATATTTAACCTACTGCTTAAAACAATATGAATAAGCAATTCCACATTTTTATTATTAATTAATTAATTTACATATGTTTTTATTGATATAAGGGAGTGAGAGTTAGATATAGAAACATTGATTGGCTGCCTCCTACTGGGGATTGAGCCTTGGGCATGTACCCTGACCTGTAATCAAATCTTGACCTCTTGGTGCATGAGACAATGCTCAATCAACTGAGCCATACCAACCAGGCTAATTCCACATTTTTAAAGAAATGCTTGTGAAAATTCTCTAGTAAAAATCATTACTTTGGAAATGCCATTATGAAAATCCCTTACTAGATAGGATTGACATTGGAAGGAATTTCCTGGAGAAAAATGTCAAATTAAATTAAATAATTATTTCTTGATTACTTGCCACTGTTTAGTTTAATTAAATAGAATAATTTTCTTATTTGTTAACATTATTTTATATCCATATATTTGAGAGAAAAAAAAAACAGCATATATTGCAGCATCCAGAAATTTTCTTTATCTTTCAATAGTGGTAAATGTTGGCCTGAAAAAAATAAATAAAAAGCACACCATAGAAGTATTTTTCAAAGAACAGTGTTAGAAGCACTTATTTCATAAAATATTAATATTCTACACATTTCTTTCTATGTGCGTTCATATATACACAATAACAAAATCTAATTTTATGTAATTAAATATTAAAATTTTAAGATTTTAATTAAAACTTAAAACTATTAGAAATATAAAATCAAATGTTGTAGAATCAATTTTTTGTGCTATAAAATTATCACCCATCTATAACATGATTCATTTTGGGTTTATAAATATATAATAATAAAAGCATAATATGCTAATTAAACTGGACAGCTGAATGACCTTCCAGACCTATTTCCGGACAACCTTCCAGATGAAACTGGGGTTGTGAGGAAAGCCCAGGTCCCAGCTGCCTTCTGGTGGCCAGAAGGAATCCTGAGTCCCAGGTGCCAGAGGGAAGCCAGTAGCTAGGGGAAGGAAGGCCTACTCTTTCACGAATTTCATGCATCAGGCCTCTAGTTTAATATAAAGATCAAACATGCTAATATATTTTTAATTTCTTTGTAAGTTCTATATAGCAATTATGTTAATCTTTTTAAGTGTTTTAGATTGATTTACAAATCTCTCAATGTGTTAGTCTCTACACACATTATGCGAGTTAAGTATAAATTTCTATATTTTTAAGACTTGTTCTTATTTCAGTGACCTTTCCAAAAAGCCAAAGCCTTCATTGCACCTGTATTTTAATACTGTGTAGAAAAGAACAGTGAACCTTCATTACCAGAAAATATGTTAGTTTACTGATGAAACTTTCACTTCTTATCTGCATTTTCATTTAGTCTGCTATCATCTGTCTGGGATCTTTATTTGGCAATTTAGTCATCTACATGTAAGTACATATATCTTTAAATGTTTGAGCAGATACTAATCCATCATTGCAGGCTTTATATTATTATGTTGCATTGTACAATATGTTGGTCTTATGCTCTGATAAGAAAAATGTAGCATTGCTTGTTGAGAAGATTTATAGATGTATCTTTCATTTGTGAGGATTATAAGTAAATTATTTGGTTCAAGAGTGTGTGGTTAGGTTGCCTCAAAAAGCTGAAGACTGCAGATAATACTGCAAGGAACATGAGGTGCAGATATCTTCCAGAGTTAGTATTTTTTTGATAAGTACCCAGAGTGAAATTGCTGAATCATATGGTAGTTCTACTTTTAATTATTTGAGAAACTAGACTGACTAGAATAACTAGAATGACTAGTGGCTATGATGAATGCTGAGGCATCCAATCAATCTGATCTAGGCCCTGATCACTCCCCCCTCCCAGCAGCCTAACCCTCAATCGGCCCCCAACACCCCAATCAAGGATGGGGTGTGCCAGCCAACCACCCAAGGACCCTCTACCCCCACTGGGCCTGGCCTGAGGGAGCCTCATTGGGACAGGCTTACCAGATCCTACCCATGCATGAATTGTTGCACTGGATCTCTAGTCCTATCTAATAAAAGAGTAATATGCAAATTGACAGTACCTCTGCTACACTCACAAGCCACATTCACCAACCATGCCCACTAACCAATCAGAGCAAGTATGCAAATTAACCCAACCAAGATGGCTACAGCCATCTAGAGAGCGCAGAAGAGAGGCCTGGGTTACCTCTGGCAATGGAAGAAGCCAAAATTTCTGCACAACACAGTTTCAATGGCTGCTGCCAAGTGAGCAGAAGGCTTGGCTCCACTCCAGGCTATGAAGTTTCAATTGTAGAAGATAAATAAATCCCAAATACCAGGGCCTCCACTTGGGTTGCTAGGTGGCATCCCAGCCTGCAAACCACCATAGGCCACTTGCTCAGGCCACCCCACACCCCAAGGGAACACCCACCCTGATCCAGGACACCCTTCAGGGCAAACCAGCTGGCCCCCCACCGTGCACCAGGCCTCTATCCTATCTAATAAAAGAGTAACATGCAGATAGACCATTACACATATCTATGATATATGTTATTTAGAGATATTTACTTATATTTACTTATATATTTACTTATATTTACTTTAAATTTTTTGATGGTTTATTTTGCTGTGCAAAAGATCTTTAGTTTGATACAGCCACACATTTATTTTTACATTTGTTTTCTTTGCTTTTAGTTGCAATAAAAACACACACACAAAAACAAATAAACAAGTAAAAACACTGAAAGACTGGTATCAAAAAGCTTACCATTTATGATTTTTTCTAGGAGGTTTTGGTTCCAGGTTTATAATTAAATCTTAAATCTATTTTGAGTTCATTTTTGTGTATAGTATAAAACAATGGTCTCATTTTAGTCTTTTGCATGTGGCTCCCAGTTTTCCCAAAAGCATTTATTGAAGAGATGATCCTTTCCCAATTACATATTCTTGGCTCCTCTGTCATAAATTAATTGGCCATATTTTTGTTCTCTATTATTCCATTGATCATTGGGACAAAATAAGTGGACCTTCAGGGCCTTATGCTAAGTAAAATAAGTAAGACAGAGAAACACAAATACCATTTGATCTCACTTATATGTGGACTCTAAAAAAACAACAAAAAATACACTTGAATTCATAAATAGATGTAATAGATTAGTAGTTTCAAGAGGCAGAGGGAGTTAAATGGAAGAAGTGGGTTAAAGGGCACAAACTTCCAATTATAAAATAAATAAGTCATGGGGATGTACCACACAGCATGATGAAGATACTTAATAATACTGTATTGAAAACTTGAAATTGGAGAAGTAGATCTTGAGATTACAAGATCTTGTGATTTTTCTCATCACAAGAAAAAAATGTATGTGTGACAATGATGTTAACTAGATTTATAACAGTGATCATAATATTTACAAATATTGAGTTGTTATGTTCTACAACAGAAACTAATAAAATGTTATAGTACATTTATATCTCAATTAAAATAAATATAGACTTTATTACAAATATATAGCAGAAGAGTGAGGAGGGGTATCGCAATAGGAAGAAGGCTCCAACAGTGTTATATATGTCTCAAAGGTTTTCTCTCATAGGAACATGGAGGGGAGTGAATAAGTCTATAAGAAAGAGTGAGTGAAGGAAAGGTAAGAACAAATTATGTGATCAGACAAGTGACAATTAATATATGTATTTTGTTAATGAAAAATTGAGGTATTTCTAGGTTTCTGCTATTATAATAGAACTAGAGTACCAGTGCATGGATTTTGCACCAGTGGGGTCCCTCAGCCTGGCCTGCATTGGACCTCTAGTATGCATATAAGATCTTTGGTTAAGATCTTCATGCCTTCCCCTTCTCCCCTTCCCTCTAAGATGAATCTGTTCAAATTAATCTGAACAAACAGATTCATAAGTCTGTGCATTGAACATCTGCCTTCTGGTGGTCAGTGTGTGTCCTAGCTACTGTTGAATGGTCAAATGGTCAAATGGTCAAATGGTCAAATGGTCACTTAGGCTTTTATATGTAGAGATTATCATTTTTCTATATAAGTTTGGGTACACAGCTGTAGTATATCTCAGGTATGTGTCTAGTAGGATGGCTATTATCAAAATAAAATATTATAAATGTTAATAAAGTTATGGAAAAATTATACCCTTAAACACATTGTAAGAATATAAAATTGTACAGTAGCCATATAAAATAATGTGGGGGATCCTCAAACAATTCAAAATAAAGCTAGCTTCTGATTTAGCTATCTTACTTCTGTGTATATATTAAAAGAATTGAAATCATGATGTTCAAGACATAGCTATACTTTAATATTCATTGCAACATCATTCCCAATAGCTAGGATACAAAAAACAATTCAAATTCCCATTAACAGGTGAATGGATAGAGAAACTCTAACTAATAATGGGATTATTTTAGCCTTAAAAAAAGGAGGAAAGTCTACTATGCTACAATTTGAAGAGCATTATAAAATAAGGTAGACACAGTAGAACAAATGCAACATGATTTCACTTATTTGAATATCTAGAATAAGCAAATTCATAGAAGTCAACTATATAATAGTGGTTTTCAGAGGTAGGAAGGTGTGCAAAATAGGGAGCTGTTGTTCAATGTGTATAAAATTTCAGTTACACTAAGTGAAAAATTCTAGAGACCTGTTGTAAATGCAGTGTCTATAGTTAGCAATATAGTATTGTGCACTTCAAGCTTTGTTAAAAGGATAGATCTAATGTTAAGTGTTCAGAACACACAAAAAAATTTCAACAAAAAAAGGGGACATAAAACTTGAAGATGTTCAATATGTTTACTCCCTTGAAAAGTGTAACATTATTGTAGGTATATGCACATGTACAGACTGATCAAATTTTACTCCATATAGTATGTGTAGTTTTTTAGTACATCAATTATACCTAAATAAAGCTGTTAGAAATCAGATTGAATCAGATTGTCATCTCTCTCTCTCTCTCTCTCTCTCTCTCTCTCTCTCTCTCTCTCTCTCTCTCTTTCACACACACACACACGCACACCAGGCAATGATTTTGAATATAGTTGAACTGAATTATATCTGTGTTATTCTTTGAGTACTTCTTGTCTCTAGCTCAAGATATCCAGAATCATCTTGTACATTCCTTGCTTCAGTTCCAGAATCCAATGAACTATGGAAACGTTTTGTGGAAAATGGTACTTGAAATCCAAGTTACAAACACTAGTTGTGCTCATTGTTAAGTGGGCACTGTTTCATAGACTCTCTTCTTAGAAGTCTAAACAAATATACATATACATACATGCACACATAAATACCAACACATATCTATTTCTTTTTATCTATTAATTGATCTAGCTACTTATCTTCTATGGGTTCTAATTTATACTTCCAATTATTATTTAATGTCATACTAGAAGTCTGGTGCATGGATTCATGCACTGGTGGGGTCTCTCAGCCTGGCCTGCAGGAGTCAGTCTGAGACCAGCTCTCCAACATCCCCCAAGGGGTCCTGAATTGTGAGAGGGTGGTTCTCAGGTGATGTTCCCCTGAATTGGGCTCCTGTCTCTCTGGCTCTGGGTGCATCACCATAACACCACAGTTGCCAAGTCACTGCAGCTTAGCAGTTTCTGCATTGAGCATCTGCCTCCTGGCGGTTAATGCACATCATACCTACCAGTGGAACAGTTGAAAAATCAGATAGTCACTTAGGTTTTTATACATATAGATTAGAGGCCCAGTGCATGAAATTCATGCCCAGGGAGTGTAACCCTCAGCCCAGCCTGCACCCTCTCCAATCTGGGACCCCTCTAGGGATGTGCAACTGCCTGTGTAAATGGGCAGTCAGACATCTCTCTAACAATCCAGGACTTGTGGCTGCCAACTGCTTGCTCCTAACTGCTTCTGCCTGCCAGCTTGATCATCCCTTAAACACTCCCCTGGCAGCTGATTGATGCGTAACTGCTCCCCTGCCAGCCTGTTTGCCTCTAACTGCCCTTTCCTGCAAGCCGGGTAACCCTAACTGCCCTCCCTTGAAGGTCTGGTCACCCCTAACTGCCTTCGCCTGCAGGTCTGGTCCCCCTAACGACTCTTCCTTATAGGCCTGGGTTACTCCCAAGTGCCCTTCCCTGCAGGTTTGGGTTCCCATCAACTTCCCTCCTTTGCCAGTATGGCCATTCCTAACTGCCCTCCCCTGCTGGCCTGATCGTCCACAACTACCCTCCCTTGTAGGCACGGCCCTGCCCAAATGCTCACCCCTGCTGGCCTATTTGCCCACAACTGCCCTCCCTTGCAGGCTTGGTCCCTTCCATCTGCCCTCCCCTGCTAGCCATCTTGTCGTGGTCATCTTGTGTCCATATGGGGCAGCTATTTTTAACCACATGGGGGCAGCCATCTTGTGTATTGGAATTATGTTCAATCTGTATATTACTCTTTTGTTAGATATAATAAAGGCCTGATGCATGGGTGGGGGCCAGCTGGTTTGCCCTGAAGGGTGTCCCGGCTCAGAATGGGGGCTCTCTTGGACATGGGGCAGCCTAGGTGAGGGGCCTCTGGTCATTTGCAGGCCAGCTAGGCCCCCCAGCAACCTAAGCAGAGGCCCTGATACCTGGGGTTTATTTGTCTTCTATAATTGAAACTTTGTAGCCTTGAGCAGAGTCTCCTGCTCACTTCATGACTGTAGCCATTTTGGGGGGGTTTATTTATCTTCTATAGTTGAAACTGTAGTGGAGGCTAAGGCAGGCCAGGGCTGCAGGAGCTTGGCCTCTGCCATTGAGAAGGGCAACTCAAGCCCCCTGCTCTCTGCATCTCTGTGGCTGCTGCCATTCTTGTTGGGGTTTATTTATCTTCTATAATTGAAACTTTGTAGCCTTGAGTGAAGGCCTGGGCATGCCAAGGTGGCAAGGAAGCTTGGTTTCCTCCATTGCAGGGGAAACTGAAGCCTCCTGCTTGCTGCAGCTCCATGGCCACAACCATCTTGGTTGGGTTAATTTACATACTCACTCCTGATTGGCTAGTGAAGATATGGTCAATTTGCATATTATTATTTTATTAGATAGAAGATCTTCTCTTTTTCATACTTATACTTTCCTTATAAAACATTGAGAAATCTGACAATTTTCCCAAAGATAGGCTTATTTTTTAAATTTTATTGTATTTAATATCATCCAATGACTTGGCAATTTTCTCAGTGGCACTGCCAAGTCATGTAGCACCAGGCAGGAATCTATTGCCTTTACTCTAGTAATACCCTGAGTGACAAGATTCCATGCAATCCACAATCTTCTCCAAGCCATGGCATAGTGCCACCTTAGCCAAACATCTCCATGACCCATAATAGTGCATTATATTAACGTCATCCCACTCTTACCAGTGTTGGCAAAAAGTAGAAAAATTAATGCCTCACTGACAGAGAAATGGCTTCTGTTCCTGCAATTTTCCTTTTGTTTTTAACATAAATTTATTTTGGGGGGTTACTATTTTGTCCAGGACTACTACATTGAAATTTGACAGAGATTGGCATGTAATGTTTTGTGGTGTCTTTTTTTTTCTCCGAAAAACATACTTTCTATTATATTCCAACATTTATAAAAATAAGCCAGAGTTTTTCTCACAAATCATTCTCTGGAAAATAATTGTACAACAATATGGATCGTTTCAATGTGGTTTACAGGGTAGTTGAAAACACTAGTAAGCAGAGCAGTCTGAGTAAAAGTTGAGAGAAAGAGAGAGAGGTGGAGGGAAGAGGGAGAGAGATATAACAAAACATTCTAATCTTCACATCCTCTGTGATGGTATCAGTTAAACACTTCCCATTGGGTTGTCAAAAATGTTTTGTTAAAGGATCTTAAATATTCTAATCATTTTGTTGTGATTATTATCCTAATTGTTTCCAGATCTAGTCAAATTAGATGGTATACTTAAATGTCAAAATAATTTCCACTATTTTTTCTAGGTATACTTTGCGATTAGAACTAATATTTAATAAACAATTTTGATAGAACCAAATTATTTTATAATTGTTGTGCTCTAATAAAGTTAATTTTTATAGAACTTAACTACAAATTTCTATCCATATACTTAACTATGTATATAAAAACAAATTATACAAAATACATAATGTGGTACACATAATATAAATTTTCATATTAGAGAGTTCTGTTGAAATATCATTACTAGTTACTAAGAACAACATTAATAATAAATATTATACAAGTTCGAAAGTTGCTTCATTTTACAAAATATACATGATTCAGTTAATATTATATACTTTATCAGATAGATTTTTAAAATCTCATTTTTTTAGAGAATTCATATGTTCTAAAATATGCTGATCACATTTTATTATTCTGAATACAGATTTACTAACACAAAATTAAGATTATATACATAATTAAATCTTAGTTATGGGTTCTCAAACTGAAAGAGGAGAGTTATTTTCTCCTTTTTCTAAGTCATGTCTTTCTGAGTTAAGAATCAGACAACCACTGAAGATAATAAACTTCTGAAGATAATAAAGAAACACTAACATTAGAACAGTTATTGTTTTATTTCTTTCCCTAATATATGGGCAATACAAATTGAGTTTAAAATTTTAGCAATGAAAGCTTGTAATAAGAAATATATATTTTATGATATAAATCATTTAATGTTGAGTCAATCCTCTAACAAATATTAGATTTAAAGAGAAATATAATAAAGAAAATGAATTTCTTATCTATAACATATCCCTTATGAACTACAAATGAGAATATTTGAATTGTGATCTAATAATGTTTCTCTTTTTCCAATGAAGCAATTAACCAAACATCAGAATTAGAAATGTTTTATGAAGGTACGTGATTGTGAGTGGATTAGAATTACAATTCTTTGTTAGCCTATCTTTTTGGTTTTCCAGAAAAATCCTTGATTTAAAAAAACACAGATAGTCACCTTATTGATAGTTTATACTTACTGTTTTATTATGCTATGCCACACTCTATTTTTGGTTTCACCAACAATCTATCAATGTATTTATTTTATTTTTTTAATTTACTATATTATATCGGTATTAGTATACAACATCATGGTTAGATATTTATATAACTTATGAAGTGATCACCTCAATAAGTTTAAAACCCAAATTACATCATACACAATTATTATAAATTAATGACAATATTTCCTATATTTTAACAAGATATTAATAAAAACTGCTGTTTAATTAAAATGCTCAGTGTTAGATATGATCTGCTTTATCTTTTTCATATAACATTGTTTTAAAAGGAAGTCTAGAGAAAATATAGAAGCATTTCAAAAGAGATACAAAAGGTAAATGAAAAAATATTACATAAACAATGCAATGATACATCTTTCATGATCATTGCAAAAACTAAAGTGCTTCAATATGAGTATATACACTTTATTCTCTAACTAGGCTTTTATCAAAGAAAATGCTAAAGTTAAAAAGAATATTTAAATCAATTTTTCTTTTGTTGCCTCTTTCTCCCCTTCTTGTTGCTGCCATATTTTAAAACATAATATATTAGTTTTTAAGATGCCATGAGAATTGAGAAGTTTCCCTTTCAATTCTGGTTCAATAGCATATGCTTAAATGCATCTTTCTAAAAATAAAAATGCTGTCCATTGTTGTCATAGATAGAAATATGGTAAACATTGTGACAATAAAATTCATTTTTCCAGAATTATTATATGGAACAAATGCTTTAATATCATTGGAAATAATTAAAATGTAATAAGTGGTTTGGGAAATTGCACATCTATTTTGATTAGACAGAAATTTTCTATTTTAATATCATCTTAAAATTATTCCAGAAGAATGCATTTAGCCCCCACTGGTTTGGCTCAGTGGATAGAGCATTAGCCTGTGGATTGAAGGGACTTAGGTTCAATTCCAGTCAAGGTCACATGCCTAAATTGCAGGCTCAATCACCAAGTAAGGAGCATGTCTTGAGTCTCTTTCCTCATTGATGTTTCTACCTCTCTATCCCTCTCCATTCCTCTCTCAAATCAATAAAAAATATTTTTTACAAAACACAGAAGCATGCATTTATTATAAAGTTATTCAAATATAGGATGTCCCAAAAAATGTATACACACTGTAGCTCAACTGATATTTCTTTCACTTCAGCTTTAACCCATTGGAATTAATAATTATTCAATGTGTGTATACATTTTTTAGAATAATGTGTATATAATGGGCATTGATTATATATTTTTGAATTATGTCAATAAAATTGTCATGCTGTGTTAAGAATATTTCAGCATGAACCTTATATTGCCCACATCTAGATAAAAATCAAATGTCAATGGCTCGGAGGTATAATAATTAATGTTACAAGGTAAGGAATGCTCATTATTTATATTACCAGTGGCCCAGTGTACAAAATTCATGCACAGGACAGGGGGGGTCCCTCAGCCCAGCCTGTACCCTTTCTAATTGGGGACCCCTTGGAGTGGGATCAGACCTAAACTGTCAGTCGGACATCCCTTTCACAATCTGGGTCTGCTGGCTCCTAATTGCTCACTTGCCTGCCTGCCTAATCACCCCCAACAGCCCTCTCCTGCCAGCCTGGTTGCTCCCAACTCCCTTCCTCTGTCAGCCTGATCTTGCTCTTAATGGCTCTCTCCTGCCAGCCTTATCTTGCCCCCAATTGCTCTCTCCTGTCAGCCTGATTATCCCAACTTCCCTCCCCTGCTGGCCTGATCTCACCCCCAACTGCCCTCCCCTACCAGCCAATTTGGTCCTGATTGCTTAGTTTCTATGCCAGTCAGCATAAAAAGGTATTCCTCCTAGGCAGCCATTGGCTCTTCACAGTTCACCCAGATTTGATTCTGATTGATCAGTTTCTATGCCAGTCAGCATCTCTGGGTCTATCTCTGAGCCTTATTAGAGAGGCAGGGCTGATCAGCATCCCTAGAGGAGGCCTGGAGAGATAGAAAGGTACAGCTGCTGGCCAGACCTGGAGAGAAAGAGAGAGGCAAGAGCTGATCGGCTTTTAATAATGAGGCCGAGGGTGTTGCAGCTTTATATAGTTATGGTAATTGATTAGTAGTAGTTACTGGCTGATCCTGTCACAGAGGCTGTGGATCAGAACTTTCCTCTCTCTCTGAGCCTCTCTCTGGGCCTGATCCACAGCCCCCTCACAATCAGTGCTGGGTTGCCTCACAGTCAGGACTGACTTCTGGTGTTCAGTCAAGCCTTTGGTCATTATGGACACTAGGTTTTTATATATTAGGATTACTCCATTGGTAGACATAGTTTTCTTTAATCCAGAATTTTAGAAAATATTTAAGAAAAAGTATTGTCAGGCACAAACTCTTCTTTGCCTTAATTTTACTATTAAATATACTATTAGTTAGGAAATGTTTGAATTAAACCATCCACCAAGTTGATTTTTGCTGGCTTTGACTTTATATGACTTTTCAAACTCTTATAGGAAGTCTTACAGGAAATTTCCACGTTGTGAAGTAGAGATTTTACTGTGATAGTGGTATAAATATATTTTTTAATATTTATATCAGTGTTTATAAAGTAGAAATATGTTAATATTAAATAATTCAACTCCTTTAGATAAGAGAGAAAATAATTGGCAAAAAATTTTAACTTACTTCCAAGAGTGCACTGGTATTTTGTTTCTGAATCAAACACTTACTTGGCTTGACTTGGTATTATTTTTAAAGCTTTCATTTTTATACAGACAATGAAAAACTAATTCATTAAATTCATTTGTTTACTCTTTCTCTGTTACAAGCATTTGTTTACCCAGCAAAATAGCTACTGGAGGCCAACTCTATTCTAATTCCAATGAAGGACACTGCAAGTAAATTTTTGGCTAAAATATCTGTTTTCCACTAGTAAAGTTTTCATTCTAATGGGTTATAAAGAAGCCAATGGATCAAATTATTAATTTAATTTGAGAATATCAGATAATACACCTATAACAATTTCAATTGGTCTTTGAAAAAAATATTTTAAGTATTGAAATGGTGATTACAAGGTAAAGAAATAATTAAGGGGTTTTAGGAATGTACATCTCTAATTAGTGTGTCAAGAACATATGTATGCACTAAGAGACTTTAGCTCATACCAGAGCTTTAGACAGTATTACAACAAGCCTTCAAAAAAGAGATGTTTTATTTTGTCCTTTATGTTAACATTTAAAACCTTAATTCTAAGTGAAATCAAATGTAATGACATTTTTGTTAGACAAAATTAGAACCTGAGAGAGGAAGGGTTAATAGTCAAGATAAAAGTTAGTTGAGTACTGAAATATCCTGAAATCTTTGAATAACTACCATTTTGGCTACTGTTACCACATTGAAATCTTTCTTTATCCCAATGAAAAAGTAATCTTAGCACATCTCTCTTTCTTATTTAGCTGCACTCTAGAATAACCAACAGACTACAACAATTACAACTTTCTAAGAAAAACCAAAACAAAACCTATATCTGCCACAGTAGGGTATTAATGAAAAAACTTACTATTGCAAACATTTTAGATTACATTTTTGGTATTTCCCCCTTCTCAGAATTCAGGAAATCCAAATGTGCAAATCAATTATGAAAAAAGGAGAAATGTGTATTTACTTGGTTTACTCAGGAGGCGAATTACAATTCTAATACTAATCTTACTGTTTTTGGTTAGCTTTAAAGATATAAATAGCACTTTACAAGATTGTTGAGAATTTTCTTCCATTTTAGAAAGAGTCATTGGCATGGGGATATTGAGTATATACTTGGATTGTTCTGTTTGCTAAAAGTTAAGAAAATTTAGAATAAGTAATAATAATATTATTGCTTCAAGCACTTCAGTCTAAATCTTAGCCATATATTTAAGTCTGAAATTCTGAATTTATTTATGTCCTATGCATTCAACCCAAGAGCAAAGTTCTGACCATCATATGATTACATTTTGCTTTCAACTACTTACTGTACTGAGTACCTGTGTGTGCCAAGTGCAAAAGATAATGCATTGTAATTATACTCATGGTAATGTGTGTTTATTCAAATGTTAGTTTAATAGCAAAGTTAGTTTATAAATTATTCTAATACTAATTTACTGTAATTGTTGTGCTATTGCAAATAAACGTAAGGTGCTCAAAAAGCATATACTATTATTTCTCCAATTTACACGTTCAATAAAGTCTTTTCTATGGAAGTGATATTTAGCGTGAAAGATGAATAACAACAAGAAAATGTTTAGAGAAAGTGGGAGGGAGAGAAAACTAAGTGGGAAAAAAAACTGCACAAGGTTCTGGGGTGAAACCCTGAAGTATGCTGGCTGGAATGGAGAAGAGGCAAATGTAAATGAATTTGAAAAGCCAAAGTAACAAAACCAAAAGTTAAGACTAAAATATAGGTAGGGAAATGATTATTCAGAGTGTTAAGTGAAACAGTTTATATTTAAAGTGCAATAAATTTTAACTTTGGTTGGAGGAAGAAGATGAAAATATTAATTCATTTAAGTGAAGGTCCAGGTGTGGTGCAAGCTTCACATATAGCTCAATTCAGTTACTCAAATAACATTATAGTGGTACCTCAAGATACGAGTGCCCTAACATACGAGATTTTTGAGATACGAGCCTTCAAGCGAGCAATTTTTTGCTTTAAAATATGAGCAACATTTGAGATACGAGATCGGCTGGCTGCACGTGACACACCGGTTTACCACGACTAGAGCATCTCATAGTTTCCCACAACTCAGTCAGTGTGCTTGTTTACCTCATTGTTGAAGAATCTTTTGTGCATTTACATACTTTATCACATTTCTTTTTATAAACATAGGTCCGAAGAAAGCGAGTGGAAAGGTCAGTGCTCAGAACAAGATGATGTCTATTGAATTAAAGCATGAAATCATAGAAAAATATGAGCAAGGTGTGTGAGTGGCTGACTTGGCAAGGCAATACTGGTGTAGTACTTCAATGATATGCACTGTGCTTAAACAGAAGGAGTTGATAAAGGGTATAACACCAGCTAAGGGTGTTACAATAATTTCTAAGCTCCTTAGCTCTCTCCATGAAAAGATGGAGAATCTACTGATGGTGTGGGTGACAGGAAAGCAGCCTAAAAGAGATAGTACATTAACATAGGGCATCATATGCGAGAAAGCGGAAGTGATTTACGGTGATTTGCTGGAGCAGACCCCACACACTTCCACAGAAGAAGCATCGAAAGACACATTTAAAGCCAGTAGAGGCTGGTTTGATAACTTCGGGAAAAGTCCGGTATTCACTCCATTGTCAGGCATGGTAAGGCAGCAAGTTCGGATGTGAAGGCAGCTGAGGATTACCTCAAAACTTTTTCCAAACTGATAGAAGCCAAAGGATATATCTCCCAGCAAGTCTTCAACTGTGACAAAACAGGGCTTTTCTGGAATAAGGTGCCAAATAGGACTTACATAATGGCAGAGGAGAAGGCGATGCCAGGCCACAAACCCATGAAGGATAGGCTAACTCTCGCACTGTGTGCCAATGCGAGTGGCGATTGCAAGATCAAGCCTCTGTTCGTAATTGGAAAACCCCAGTGTCTTTAAGTCACATAAGATTTTAAAAGATAAACTGCAAGTTATGTGGAGGGCAAACCCAAAGGAATGGGTCACCAGGCAGTTCTTTGCGGAGTGGGTAAACCTGGTTTTCAGCCCTTCGGTTAAGAAATATCTACAGGAAAACAACCTAACCATGCAAGCCCTCCTCATCCTCGACAATGCTCCTGCTCACCCACCGAACCTCGAAGATGAACTCCTCGAAGAGTTCAAGTTTACATATAAAGGTTGTCTACCTACCTCCCAACACCACTCCTATCCTGCAGCCCATGGATCAGGAGGTGATTTCTAATTTTAAAAAGCTATACATCAAGCACCTGTTCCGGCGCTGCTTTGAGGTGACGGAGAACACAAACCTCACCCTTTGAGAGTTCTGGAAGAACCACTTTAACTTTGTGATATGCCTCAGAATTATTGATCAGGCCTGGCTGGGTGTTACAAAGAGGACTTTGACCTCTGCATGGAAGAAGGTGTGGCCTGAGGCCGTAGCTGAAAGGACCTTCAAAGGATTCAAACCCGAGGTGCCAGTGGAGGAGGAGATAGTGTCTCTGGGTAAATCCATGGGCCTGGAGGTGGATGAGAGAGACGTGAATGAGCTCTTCGAGGAGCACTCTCTGGAACTCACCACGGAGGAGTTACAAGAGTTGTAGTCTCAGCAACATTCCGAGGTTCTCCAAGAAATTGGTTTCGAGGAGTAGCCAGAGTTGGAGGAGATCTCTACAAGTGAGATAAAGGAGATCTTAGGAATGTGGGAGAGAGTGTGACACTTTGTGGAAAAGAAACACCCCAAAAAAGCTGCTACTGGTGGTGCATTGGAGCTGTTCAATGAAACTGGCCTCACCCATTTCAGAAACATTCTGAAAGAAAAGAAGAAGCAAACCTCCTTGGACACGTTTTTTTTTTTTTTTTTAAATCGGCCAAAAAATGCAAAGACCAGTAGCAATTAAGTTCAGTGAAGATTAGTTAAGTTACATTCAGTTTAGGGATAAAGTGTAGCATTAGGAGTGTAACGAGTAGGTAAATACACTTCATAAAACCAGTTTATTCCCTTATATTCTCTTTTATTATGTTTTTATATAGTATTTGTCATTTATAAATACATTTTTCTTATTCAAAAACACATAACAATAACAACTGGGGTGGCATTTTGGGGGCTGGAATGGATTAACAGCATTTCAATTGATTTCAATGGGGAAATTTGCTTTGATATATGAGCAACTTGACATATGAGCAAGGTTACGGAACAAATTAAACTTGTATCTCGAGATACCACTGTATTTCAAGTCTCTCATCCTATTTCTCAGATGAATTATCTCCTCCTGTAAGCATAATATCCCCTTTCCTAATAACATATTCTAAATAACATATTCCTCCTATATCCTTCTGACATCACTGTTTTCCCCTCTGCCAAACATGTTTACTTTCTAATCCCCAGAACCTCTATATACATTATTTGTATGATAATAGGGTCTTTGCAGATGTAATTAAATTAAGGATCTTGGGAGCATAAATGTTGATGAACATGGACTTGACTTGGGATGATAAACAAAATGTAATATATAAATGTATTGTGTAACTGTATACCTGGAACCTATATAATTTTATTAGCCATTCTCACCCAAATATATTCACTTAAAAATAATAAAGTGATAAAAATGTGTTAAGGATAAAAAGAAAATAAGTTAAGAACCTTGAAATGGAGTTTTCATTTCTGGATATGCCTAATGTAATCAAAAGGGTACTACTAAAGGGGATCCAGAAAGATCAGTTAGAAAAAGAGATGTGATGACAGAAAAAAAGGATGGAGGGGTATGAGTCGAGAAATACAAGTAACCTCCAGAACCTGAAAGGACAAGGGCACAGATCATCCCCAGAAATCTTGGTATGGAACACAGCCTTGCTGGGAGGGAGAGGGAATCCCTTTCCAAGCCTAACACTTAGTTTAGTGGTTTTAGGCTTGGGCAGGGACCGAGCCTGTGATTGGAGGGATGGGGAAAAAAAATGAATGGAAAGATATCCTCAGGTGTGGATAAAAAGAAAAATAAAGAACCTCATAGCCTATGAAAGACATATCTTGAAAATGCCTAAAGAAAGTTGTCATCTTTTCATGGTGAAGGGACTAGAGTCCTTGTTGATGAAAACACCTTGGTGGCTGTAGTGACTGGCAGTGGCTGCAGCAGCAGGTGATGGGAGTACTGCCTTCACCTGATCAACCCAGTCTCCTCCCATGAAGGGAAGCCAGACTGCAGCTTAGGTCTGCTCCACCAACAGGGAGTGGGCCTAAGCCATCAGTAGGACATCTCCTGAGGGCTCCCAGTATGTGAGAAGGAGCAAGCTGGACTGAGAGACTTCTACCCAGTGCATGAATTTTGAGCACCAGGCCCTTAGTCCTATATAATAGAAGGCTAATATAGAAATTGTCCCCTCAACCAGGAGATCGACCAGCAGGCAGGCCAGCCAAATGCCCATTTCCCTTCCCCCTTGCCAGGCTGCCTGGACCCCACCTAGGCACAAATCCATGCACTGGTCCTCTAATATTCTATATAATAAAGAGGTAATATGCAAATTGACTATCACTCCAACACACAAGATAGTTGTCCCCATGTGGTCAAAGATGACCGCCTCTATGTGGACACAAGATGGCCACCATGAGATGGCCAGTAGGGGAGGGCAGTTGTGGATGATCAGGCCTGAAGAGGAGGACAGTTGTGGGGGACCCAGGACTGAAGGGGAGGGCAGTTAGGGGTGACCAACATTGTAGAGAAGGGCAGTTATGAGTGACCACCATGGCAGGCGAGGGCAATTAGGGGCAATCAGGCCAGCAAGGGAGCAGTTAGGTGTTGAAAAGGCTGGCAGGGGAGTGGTTAGGGGTGATCATGCTGGCATGAGAAGTGGTTAGGGGCAGTCAGGCAGACAGGCGAATGTTTGGGAGCTAGTAGTCCTGGATTGTGATAGAGATGTCCAACTGCCCATTTAGGCCAGATCCCAAGGGGTCCTAGTTCAGAGGGTTCAGGCCAGGCCGGTGGATGCACACATCCCCTCCCTGCACAAATTTTGTACACTGGGCCTCTAGTATATATATAGTGGCCAGATTATTATGTGTTCAGATCATTATGCATTCAGAGAGCATAATAATCTGGCCACTCAGTGTATTTTATTTGATCCTGTAAGTTTTAAATTCACCCTATAATGAAGTTTATATTTAAAATAACCAGATCTGTGAGTTGAGTCATTTTTTAATCAAATATTTTATCAAAATTTCACTTTTAGCATAAATCATAGGTAGGACAGGTAAAATTGTATGAGGTAGAAGTTCAAAGACTACAAGCCAAAATCTATCAAATCATGCAGAATTATGGGCATAATGTATTCTGTAAAATATTTCAACATGTTAAATGTGTTTGGAAGACTGTTTTATAATCAGTTTATCAGGAGTAATATAGTAAAGTGAGGTACATAATTATTCACATTAATTAATGTATTACATTTTTCTAGCCTTTTCATTCAAGAATACCAGGGAGACAAATAGCATCAAGAGACAGAAATCAATCAATATTGCTTTTTATATAAGTAACTATGTATTTTACTCTTTTAAAAAAATGATTGAGTGATAACCAGATATTATCAGCCCATCTTCCATACCCTTTTCTGATATTCTTTTCTTTGAATATGTAAATAATTACTTTAGCCTTGTCAGAGTTTGACTGCTCTGAGTCCACATTTTCTTCAGAATCCTGCCCTACTTCCTTCTGCCAGGGGCTGGACCGTCTTGGACAACGGGTGATAGACTGAGAAGCTATGAGAAATTATGATGTATAAGAAAATCTTTATTATAGGAGCCAGTGGCCATATAGCCATCTACACTAATAAAAGAGAAAGATGCAAATTGAATGTACCATTGTACTGCCCACCAGCTAATCAGGAGTGGATATGCAAATTCACCTAACAAAGATGAATAATTAATCAGAATTCCTCCCTTTTCACAGTCCAGACTCCCTCTATATGAGTCTTATCTGGAACAGGGATTCATGCCATAGGATAAGGGGTTCAGTGCAATTGGGAGTCTGCATCTCCCTCCCTCCAGAGGAAGCCAGCCAGGTACTCCACCGCCCGCTCTCTCCACATGCGCCTCTCCGTACCTCAGCTTTTTGCAGCACCTCTGAGTCTCCCTGAGCTCCTCTCTTTCCTTCTAGTTGTAGAATTTCCACTCATCCAACTTTCCTGTGGTTCTGGATGACGTACCTTCTGTCTTTTAGTTGTAGTTTTAAAATTATTGTGCAGCCAAGACCGGTTTGGCTCAGTGGATAGAGTGTCGGCCTGCGGACTGAAAGGTCCCGGGTTCGATTCCTGTCGGGGGCATGTACTTTGCTTTTGGGGACATCTCCAGTGTGGGGCTAATCGATGTCTCTCTCTCATCGATGTTTCTACTTTCTATCTTTCTCCTTTCCTCTCTGTAAAAAATCAATAAAATATATTTTAAAAAATAATCTTAAAATTATTGTACAAGGCAGCAGTTTAAGTGTTCACCTATGCTGCCATCTTGGTTCCTTTCCATCCCCAATTTTAAAAATCCAAATAGATATCCTAATTTTAATATGTAGCAGAGTTTAAATATATATAATCTTAAAACAAAATTCTGTATGATTTTTTTTTTAGAACTATGCATCTATATCAGCATTAGGATGTAAAGTCATGGAAGTTATAGTGTGTGTAGTTAACTCTGCTGATTAAATGTCCAGGCTGCAGTGTTGGTACCAGCATGTACAATTGAAGCCTGAATATGCAGGGACTCTTGGTATTCACTGAGTTCATGCAATGGCCTAATTCCTCAGAATCCAATGATAACTTATAGTAGAAAAATATAACTGTGGTGCCTACAATAAAGCATTGTTTCAATTAGGTAACAGGGAGATATCAGTATAATGTTGATAAATGTGTTATGATGCTTAGGGCAATTCTATAGACATTTACTTCCTGTGGGTAGACTATAAATCAAAACTAATCTATAAGTGTATTCATATGGCAAGTATGATCAAAGGAAATCCTTGAGAACAATTAACCTCTGAAATTATATTTCTAAGTACTTGCTGCAAAAAAATGTCTTAAGTAATCATCTAAGAACACTTGCATAATTAAGAGTAGAACCAATTATTACATTGGTTGACACTTTCAGGATATCCACTTATGAGATCACTGATCTCTTAAAGTATTTGGCATTTTATTTTTAATTATGTAACTAATTATTGTTTTTTGTTATTTTAAAGTAGCTGCATAGTCATAAAGTGTGTTTACAATGCCTAAGTAGAACTTATATCTATAATGATATACACTATTGTTAATGGCTTGTTGTGAAATGCAATCTTTGTGACATTTTGTTTGAATTTTTATATAAAAATTGCTATTTCCATTCCTCTGGAAATGATTACATTGTGTAATATACCAAGACCTAGCTTATTTTCTTTCTTTTACTTATTTATACCCAAATTCATGCATCCATGAAGTACATAATAAATGCCTCTTTCCAGACAAATATATTGCCTATTAATTCTAATTTCAGGAGTGTATGGGTAGCTGTTGTGAAAGGGTGTCTCTAAGTAAGAATAATTCTGTTTCAATACTGATATAATGGAAGTTTCATTTGTTCTTGAACCCAAGGTATTGAAGATTTATTAAAAGTTCCAGACTAATTATTCAATTAGAAATTCTGATCTTCTGCCTCATGCACAAGTACACATGGTCTTAAGTTGAAGAAAGCTGACTCCCTTTGACAGGAAGACTAAATTTACATTGCAGAACACAATTCAAAATCCAAGAAAACAGTGATTTTGTAAAAGAAGCATGGTTAAAATGAAAAATAGTTTTGGTCTAAAATAAATACAGCCCAAACTCTATACCATTATTTAGTTACTTAGAAGTTAAAAGATCCAATATATTAAATTAAGTTTTTACTCTCTTTTGGATTTATTTCAACTAAAATAAGTAAGAAAATGGGTAAAATAAATATATTAGACTTGATTAATATTTATTACTTTTCAATAGTAAATTGAGATTCTCTATTAATAAAACATACTGTTTTTAGAATGACTTTTAGGAGAAATCAGCATTATTTTTACAGGAACAGTAAAAGACAGTATAAATAACTAAAACTTCAATGGTATTCTTATAAAAATTTATGAATTTTTGAAACAAAGTATCCTTATTGATTTTTAACAAGTTTATTCTTTTAGTTTCTACATCTTACTTATAAAAAGCAAGCATATTTTAAATTAAATTACATTTTTACCTGTGGAAGGGAGCTATTATTGCACAGGTAAGTGAGTTGAGAACATTAACAGGAAAGGATAATTTTGAAACATTTTTGCATATTTTAGATTTGCTTATATTATAAGGATATTATATGAATTTTAACCATGTGGATACCAACGTGTATTAATGCCAAAAATAATATTTGTAAGTATTATATTTTAAATTTTTATTTTCTATTTCTCATAGATTCCAAATAGAAAATCATTAAGTTATAAAAATATATGGTAGAAAGATATAAAGACTTTAAATTAAAATGTAAATTGAATGTGAGTTGCTTTTACATAATATAGAATGTTTTATGTTAGAATATGTTGTTCTACATATTACATTTATAGATAATGAAATGCATGAGCAGAATGTAAAAATTGAGTTCTGAAATCAACATTATAGACAATAATAACTAACAACTCTCCTTCAGAAAGTGAAATTTTATAGTGTAATTGTGGCATTTCTTGAATGAAGTCATAAAAATGAGAAACTAATTACTTTAATAATGGAATTATTATTTTATTTTTGCCTTTCCTATTCTGTGTATTTTTAATGAAAATAAAAGTGAAAATATAGTTTCATGAACACCAGAATGAACCTAAAGTATTACTCATTTATTATTAAGGTAAGGTTTTAACTTTTTTTTTTTTCTGATTAACTATGTTTGCTTTTAGGGAATACTATGTATAGAAAATTAGCGATGTTATCATGGCTCAATTAAAACAAACAAAAACAACTTTATGTATGTCAATGTTTTAATTTTTTCGTAAGTCACACATGGTACCTTTATTTTTTTAAAGGAGCTTTATTCATATATATATATATATATATATATATATATATATATATATATATTGATTTCAGATAGTAAAGGAGAGGGAAAGAGAGAGAGAAACATCAGTGATGAGAGAAAATCCTTGATTGGCTGCCTCCTGCATGCTCCTACTGTGGATGGAGCCCTTAGCTCAGGCACGTGCCCTTGACCAGAATTGAATCAGGACCCCTCGGTCCACAGGCCGACATTCTATCCTATATAACAAAACCACATTTCTACAAGTAGAATGCAAGTTGCATCTGCAGAGGTTGTTATACATGTGTAGGTAAATGCATTTCTGAAGGCATCACACCATACAATTACAGATCTTGAATCTTCCAGTAATAATTGTATTCAGCTTTAAAAGACCTCTCATAAAATAAACATTAAAGTAGATTCCCTTGTGTTTAGTTAAATAGAATTAACTTTTCAAGTAAATATCCTCTCCCTTTCAAGTAAAATCACACCAATAAAATACAACTTAACATTTGGAATAAAAAGTTGGTGCTTTTGGTTTTCTCCATTGCTCAGTAAATTGCTGTTGATTTAATTTGGTGATCACTCTAGAACAGATCCCCACAAAAGTACCTTTGTTCTCTTCTGTTCTCACCTGTTCATCTGAAAACTGTGGTTTCTATCATTTGAAAGCAGTTTCTATAATGTGAAATAGAAAATGTGACACATGATTTGTCAACTGTTGCAAAATTCACCCCTCACTTAAAATGTGATAATCAAAACGAAATTAAATTACAATAAGAATTTACATTTTAATAAGCTGACAAAAAAAAAGCATAGTATAGTGTTTGATTTTCAAATGCTAGGGCAATAATTGTATCCTGAGTAAGGAATATTCCCATTTCCCCTGGGTCATGTGAGCAAACATTGACATCACTTCACCCTTCCTAATTAAAATGCCAACCTGCCTAATTTATACTGTAGTAAAATTCTTAGGCAAACATTTTAAATCATACAGAAAAATTAACTTTTTGTGTGTTAAATTGCCATATATGATTAAAAGTGGCTTAAGGAAGATTTGGCCAAGCTACCACACTATTCCAGTTTTTAAAACATAGCTTGGGTCTAAAATATATAAGATTGAGATAATCATTAATATTGCTCTGATGCAAAATAAAATTGTTATTACTGTTATACCCACATAAACTGTTATTTTTGCCATATTCACAAAGTTTGATAATTTGGTGTATGCAAACATCCTTTAAAATCAGGGCAACATGTTTCATAAATAGATATTTGAAAATCAGATGAATTATTTTTTCATTAAAATTATTCATAAAATAGAAGAAATAAATGTAGAGAGATATATTCCAAACATGAATCTTTCTTCTTTTTGAAACTGAAAATAGTGGTCGTGCTTACATCATACATTTTTCCTAAGATAAAGCACTTAGAATCATGTTGGGCTTACATTAAAACTTTGTAATTACACGTATATTTTTATTTTAAAACCTTTAAGAAAAATAAATAAGGACACATATATTTGACAGTAATTAAAAATATTGGTCAAATTAAACTACAATTGTAGAATATTAATGTTGATGAGTCTGGAATATTTCCCATCTCAAACAAAACTGTCTTATGTTCTAAATCATGGCTAATATTATTGATTTCTCATTAACTTGCTCAATAAGTTTTGTACCATTGATTTCTTAGTAACCCGCATCAATCTATATAGGAGCTGACCTTATCAAATATAGTCATTTTAGCTTTGAGCAAAGACAGCTCAAGTGACTTGATTTTTTCTATATTAAATAATCAAATTGTGTATTTATTCACCTGTCAATTCTTGAGATTCAAAAAGATCTAGCAATTTGGCTAGGCTTAGTACAGTCAAGATATGCTATTATCTATATGTTCAAATATTAAATTACCATTACACACACAAAATAACTCTTTGGAGACCATTCAACTATTAAGTTCTGCTGTTTAGGCTAGTGAACATTGGTCTTATCTTTTGCTGTTTAGAGACCCCACTATAAAAGCATGATGAAAACCGAGAAAACTCAAAAAATTTATAACATGTTTATAGATTTCACTTAGAATGAACTCCAAATTTTAAAAGTCCTAAGATAGATAATTGATCTTCCACCAATATTTCTTTCAGTTTGGACACATGCATTATATGAGAGAGGGAATGTTTGCATAACTATTACTTCAAAGTTAACTATGAAGTAATTATAATATAAATCTTACCTGTATAAGGACAGAGGCAGAGGCAGTTAGGGGTGATCAGGCTGACAAGAAAGTGAGCAGTTAGGAGCCAGCAGTCCCAGGTTATGAGAGGAATGTTCAACTGTCAGTTTAGGCCCGATCCCTGGGAATCTGTACTAAACCAGGAGTCAGACATCCCCTGAGAGGTCATGGACTAGAGAGAGTGCAGGCTGGGCTGAGGGGACCAATCCCTGTGCACAAATATTGTGCACTGAGCCTCTAGTTAGCTATAATTATCCTGGGCCTTCAATTTGTTGATTCTGGGCCTGGGAGCTACTCTTAGAGTGAGTGCACCCACAGACTGCCGCTCTGCCAAATGAGTCCTTTCACTGGGCCAGGAAGCTATCCCCATCCACAGTATCCTGTGTCATGTGTTTGTCTTGCCCTGTACATCTCTCTTCCTGTCCCTTGTTCTCTGATTCTGTTTACTCATTCCCCTTGTCTTGCTGGTCCTTTGTCTCTGTATCTCATTGGATCTCTGGCCATGGAGAATACCCCTACCACCCCTACAAAAAAATACACACCAGCAGAATCTGCCTTTTCAATAATAAAAAAAAAAAACTACAACAACAAATAAACAAACAAACAAAAAACACAGTGAATTAAAAAGCATTAACTTAAAAACAATCCATGTGTCTGAAAATGCATTCCAAATGGCAGCACTTCAGTGAGGGTGGCAGGGGTGGGGCATGTTGGCCACATGTTCTAGAGCCTCAGACAAAAAGTGTGGGCGGTTCAACACCTCAATATGGACCGCTTCCACTTGTCATCTGGGATGGCAGGATCTGGGGAAGAGACTTAGTCTATACTCACCTTCATGGACCCCCCACCTATTTCTGTAGATGCTTTCCTCTGTTCTGGCATCTTCTGGTTCCTCATACTCCCTCAGTACCTCCAAATCTTCCTATGCTTACCCCAACTTTCCTTCTGCACCAGCCTTTTCCCCACCCCACACACCCAGATTTCACCCTCTTCCTCCTTCACCCCCTAGTCTTCTACCGCATACTTCCTCCTTCCCTATTTTTCCTTGCCCCATCTCCATTCTGTCGTCCTGCCTCAGACTACCAGCAGCCCTTGCTCCAGGAGAGATGGTTAGAACAAAGCTTTCCTTGGCAGGAAGATACTCTCCAGGAAGCTGCATATAGAAAGATGCTCCCAGTCCTGTACCTGCAAATGCTCTGTCCTGCCAGGTGCGAATCAGAAATTGTGTCTCTGGAGACAGAGGTAGGCTGCTGTCCTTTGAAACTCCTCATCAGGAGGAAACTCTCCCCTTCCCCCCAAAAAAGTTCACACTGCTGCCTTCCTTATCACTTTGAGCAACCCTCCTTTGTTCCTTTCCTTGGAAGTGGAAGGATCGGAGCACATCTATATCTTATATAATAAAGAGGTAATAAGAAAATTGACCCAAGGTGTATCACAAGATGGCCGCCTCTATCTCATCACAAGATGGCTGCCCCAAGATGGCTGCCCCTATGTTGTCACATGATGACTACCCCCAGCAGCCAGAGAAGATGGCCCTGATCACAAGCCAGGCCTAGGGACCATAGCCACACTTAATTTTTGTGCACCAGGCCTCTAGTAAAAATATATTTTAAAATAAATAAATAAAAATAAATAAAAAAGAAAGGATTTTGCATTTTCAAGCTTGTTCTGGATTTACATCACATTTTTTTAGTATAAATGAAATCTTCTTTCATTGGACAGATAAGGTAACAATAAAGTATTCAGGTTATATAACCTACTAAGCCTTTGTATTTTTATTAAAATTACAATGAGAAGCATATGAATCTACATCTTCCCCAAGGCAGGACATAGATAATACCTCTAGTCAATAATATGCCAGATTATAGATGATAATAACTAATTCAACTAATTTCAGTGCTTCAATAATATGATTAATAGTTTGTACAGAATGGATCACTGAAGCAAAATGCCACTAAAAATGTAAAAGCAACTATAACATTTTTATTAATTTGTATAAGCAAATAAGCAAAATTTCTTGTATTCCTATCTCAGTCATTATCTTACTATAACACAAATTTCTACTCTGAACAAAATCTGTTTTCTGTGTATTTTCTAATTATATGGTGCTGTTTTAAAATTATTCTGATTGAATTCAGATTTACAAAACCCAGCTTGAAAAAATAGTCATACAAAAAAAAAAAAGGAAAATGGAACATGTAAAAGAATTCCACAAGTAGGCAATTGCTGGCTAATATTTCCCAGAGCAGGAACTTTGGGCTGTTCTGAATTACCACCTGTTCCTTTCAATCTCAAGGTTATCTCAATGAAATCTATGCTTTTGCAGTTCCAGGCATTGTGTTTGCATTCTAGGCAGTAGCATGAAAGAAGGCAAAAAGGTCATGTGTCCTCTATTTAAAGGGTCGTCCTGAAATCAGCCACTAATCCTCTGTTCACAGTTCATTAGTCAGAAATTTGTCACATGGCCAAAAACTAGTTACAAATAAGGCTTAAAATATAGTAGCAAGAAGCTACTATAAAATAAGACTTATGTGCTTCAAGATAAACAAGATAAAATATAATTAAAGGACATTAGAAGTTTCCAGATTATTGGTAGTCAGAAAAGGTTTTATTTTTAACATTGGTCTTGCATTTAGCCACCTTTTACTAATGACTGATTAATTAAAACAGCTTGTCAATTTATTCTTTGAGATTATCAGGCCATAATATATTTCTACAAATAATAAATATTTTGTTTCTTCCTTGTAATTTTTTTACATTTATATTTTTTTTCATATCTTAAGGAATTGGCTACCACTGACAGTAAATGTTAAATAGTAACTTTAAGTAAACTTATTTTATTCTTTGTTTTAAGGTAATGCTTTAATTAGTTTATTATTTGACATATGGCTTAAAGGTAAATGATTTGTCTTAGTTTGCTGTTTTAAAATATTTACATATTTTATTTAATGTACGTATTTACATCAATATTGTTCCAGATGTTAAACTATTCTTACATTGCTGATGCAAATATATTTAGTAATGATTTGCCATACTTATATTTCTTAATTTAACTTACTAATATTTTATTGTATTTTTTTGTATTTATTTTTAATTTGTCTTTATTGGTGAAAATATTAGAGATATCCCCTTTTCCTACATTGACCCCCTCCACACTACAACTGCCACCCTCCTTCCCCAGTTTCACATTGAGGTCTATAGATCTAGTTCTGGAAAAAAATGATAAGAGGTGTGTCTCCTTGCAGGTTCCTGGGGAAACAGGATTGCTCCCTAACTGTGGCTGGGAAAGGCTAGAGCTTTGTTACAGGAATTTTTAAGGATCTGCTGTCCTCCCAAGATTGGTTTGCCTACTTGTGACTGTGTGCCCTGGTGGGACTCTGAACTGGAAGGACTGCTCATAGTCCATGGCTGGAAGGGACTGAAGCCAAGTACAAGACCATTTCAGAATTTCTGAGGGTATAGATGGGAATGCATTTCACCAGGTTTCTGGGCTGGCGAGGACCTAAACGCAATTACAAGTTCATTTCAGAATCTGTAGTTAGACCACATTCTGCAGTCCTTCCTTTAAGTATTTAATATATTAAACAATTAGGATATGAAGCAAGTTTAAATACAATTAGGGCTTAATAATCTAAAACTTAGATTAGGCCTTTAAGTTGGATAGTATATTTTTATTCTATTATTGATGTACTTTACTTCTAAGGTAAAACTCTTTGAGGACCCTTCTGAAAGCTTTAGATATGGAATAAGGTATCTCCTCCTTAATAGAGCTAAACTTGAATGTTTTCAAATTTGTAGTTGAGGAAAGTTCTGGTCAGTTTTATACCTTCTTATTTTCCCACTTTCCTGCTTCTTTCTAATCACCAAATTTATAAACTGAAAAAAAAATTTATATGTCATACTCAATTCTCTAGAATTCTGAGTAATTTAGACACAAAAATATATCTTTTGTGATTCTTCCAACATATTATTTTTTCTCATTTTTTGATTAGTGTTAGTTATATATTATTTTTTAATTTCTTGACCACTTTTTAAAATTATTTTCTTTATTATTTAAGGTATTACATATGGGTCCTTATCCATCCATTGCCCTCCAACCCCCCCCTACTCATGCTTTCACCCTCTTAGTGTCTGTATCCATTGGTTATGCTTATATGCATGCATATAAGTCTTTTGGTTGATCTCCCTCACTGCCCTTCACCTTCTCCTGCCTTCCCTCAGAGGTTTGATCAATGCTGGTCTGATCAATGCTTCTCTGTCTCTGGATGATTTTGTTCATCAGTTTATGTTGTTCATTATACCTGGTATTTCACAAATGAGTGGGATCATGTGATATTTATTTTTCTCTAACTTATTTTGCTGAGCATAATGCTCTACAGGTCCACCCATACTATTGTATAGCAGCATAGTATTCCATTGTGTAGATGTATCATAGTTTTCTAATTTACTCATCTGCTGATGGGCACTTAGGCTCTTTCCAAATATTAGCTATTGTAAATTGTTAAGATTTGGAAACAAATTGAGAGAGAAAAATCACATAGTCATATTAACTATTCAGACAAAGCAGTTGACAAAATCCAATACTCTTTCTTGATAAAAACTTTCAGCAACACTGGAATAGAAGGATATACCTCAACATAATAAAATCCTTATATGACAAATCTATGCCAACATCATACTCAGTGGTCAAAAACTAAAAGCATTTCCCCTAAGAACAGGAACAAGACAGGGATGCTCACTTTCACCATTCCTGCTCAACATAGTACTGGAAATGCTAGCTATAGCAATTAGACAAGAAGAAGAAATAAGAGATATCCAAGTTGGAAAAGAAGATGTAAAACCATCATTATTCACAGATGACATGATACTTTACATAGTTAACCTTAAGGACTTCATCAAAAAATTATTAAACTTAATAAATGAATTTGACAATGTAGTAGGATACAAAATTAATCTCCAGAAATCTAAGGCATTTTTATACACCAATAGTGAACTTACAGAAAGAAAGATTAAAAAAACAATCCCATTTACCATTGCACTAAAAATTAAGGTACCTAAGAATAAACTTAACTAAGGAGGTAAAAGACCTGTATTCAGAAAACTACAAAACACTGAAAAATGAGGTAAAGGAAGACATAAACAGATGGACAAATATACCATGTTCAAAAATTGGTAGATTCAACATCATTAAAATATCCATACTACCTAAAGCAGTCTATAGAATCAATGCACTCCACATTAAAATACCAATGGCATATTTCACAGACCTAGAATGAACTCTCCAAAAATTCATCTGAAAGAAAAAAAAAGACCCCAAATAGCTACAGCAATCCTAGAAAGAAGAAAAAGTAGGAGAAATCTCAATACCAGATATGAAGCTGTATTACAAAGCCATTGTTCTCAAAAATGCCTGGTAGTAGCACAAGAACAGAAATATAGACCAGTGGTCAGCAAACTGGGGCTCATGAGCCACATACAGCTCATTGACCTCTTGAGTGTAGCTATTCCACAGTATACCACAGCCTGGGTGGTATATATTTTGGAAAAGTGGTGTTAGAAATTTGACTGTCAAAAGAAATTTCAATCTTTATACTGTTAATGTTTGGCTCTGTTGACTAATGAGTTTGCTGACCACTGATATAGACCAATAGAATCAAATAGAGAACCCAGAAATCTTCCTGAACCACTATACTCAATTAAGGAGGCAAGAACATACAATGGAGTCAAGACAGTCTCTTCAATAAATGGTGTTAGGAAAATTGGACATATATATGCAAAAGAATGATGAGTGTTAATTTTAAAAGAAGCTGTTTTAGCATCGGTAAAAGAAGAATCACTTAGAAAAATGTTATGTTTCGTCTAAAATAACCTAATCTTCTTGTTTTGTCTCAGCTTCTAGAATGTTACCTTAATTATTTTATATTTTAATAGATGGGAGATCAATCAAGGGACTTGTATGCATGCATATAAGCATAACCAATGAACACAGACACTGGGGGGGTTGGGGTATGCCTGAGAGGGAGGGGGGGCATGGGGACACATGTATAAAAAATTAATAAATAAAAAAAAGAGAAAAAAAATGAAAAAAAAAGAATTACTGAATGAATAAATAAATGGGACAACAAATTCTCTCTTTCTCCTATATCTTTCACTAAATTCAATTAAAAAAACTTTTGTCTCTTGAAATAAAAAATTAACTATTCATTAAACAAATTTTTAGAATTATTAAAATTTTAGATAACAATTTTAATATACTTTAAAAGTTATTTTAAAGCAATTCCAATATATATAATATACATTTTTATATTCTGTAATAATTTTATTGCATTTTATTTTTATTAAAATTATTGAAATGATATTGGTTAATAATATCGATACTAATAAAAGGGTACTATGCAAATTGGTCAGGACAGCCTCATAGTAACAACTGAAAAGCAGGCTGTGTAGGACAACCAGGACAGCAAGGGGAACAGTTGGGAGCAACCACACTGGTAGAGGAAGGCAGTGAGGGCAACCAGACCAGCAGAGAGGGGCAGTTAGAGGTGACCAGATCAGGAGGGTGGCACTTGGGAGTGACCAGACTGTCAGAGTGGGGCAGTGAGGGGCAACCAGGCTGGTGAAGAGGTATTTGGGGGTGGTCAAAATGACAGGCAGAGGAGGTTAGGAGTGATTAGTCTGGCGGGGAGGGAGTCAGTTAGGATTGATCAGGCAGGCAGGCAGGTGATCAGTTAGGAGTCAGTAGTCCCGGATTTTGAGAGGGTGCAGGATGGGCTGAGGAGACTCCCCCTATGTTCAAATTTTATGCATTGGGCCTCTAGTAGAATTATATACTCAGTACACAAAGATTCGTACAATAGGCCCTTGTTCCCCTGGCTTCCAGCACCGATTTTCTTCCAGCACCTGGAACCCAAGCCTTTCAACTTCCGTCTTTACTCTGGCTGTAGTCTTTGCTGTGGCTGGAGCCTTCAGTTTTTGCTCCAGTCAGAGTGTCACTCCTGTAGTACCCTCTTTCCCCTTCCCTCTCCCTCATAGAAAGTGTCCTGCCCCACCTGGCTGCTCTGTGCCTACATACATGCTGCCTAGAGTGGCTGGAGGGCAGGGCTGCCATCATCTTTTTTCAGGTTAATTTGCATACTCTCTCCTCATTGTCTGGTGGATATTGCCAAGTGATGGTCAATTTGCATATTCCTCTTTTATTAGTGTAGGTATATATACAATATACATCATCTCTATATTGCATTGTGTGCTCATCATTCAAAAGTGAAGTCTCCTTCTATCACCATATATTGGATCCCCTTTACCCCTTTCTATATCCTTCTACTCCCCTTACTCTATGGTCACCATCACACTATTATCTGTGTCAATTATTTTGTTGTTGTTTTATGTTTTTTGCTTGCTATTTTATATCCAACATATGTCCTTTTTTATCTAACTTATTTTGTTTAGCATAATATTCTCAAGATTCACCCATATTGGGGCAAATAACAGTATTTTATTTTTACTTTTGGCTGAGTATTATGCTATTTATATATGTATCACATCTTCTTTATTCAGTCTTCCCTGGAAAGATGCTTTTATCTTGATCGCCATTAATAATGCTGTAGTGAATGTCGTAAGACATATATCCTTAATGTTTTCAAATCTGGGTGGCAGATGCCCATAAAAGAGATTGCGATGGCATATGCTAACTCTATTCTTAATTTTTTGAAGAACCTCCTTACTGTTTTCCATAGTGGTTTTTCCCATTTTCACTCCCCTCAGCAGTGTATGAC
>PVJN01007680.1:0-68576 GCA_004026805.1 Lasiurus borealis
CCTTCCTTCCTTCCTTCCTTCCTTCCTTCCTTCCTTCCTTCCTTCCTTCCTTCCTTCCTTCTTTCCTTCCTTCCTTTCTTCTTTCTTTTTCTTTCTTTCTTTCCTCACTTGAGAATATTTTTCCATTGAATTTTAGAGAATGTAGAAGAGAGATGGAAATACAGAGAGAAACATTAATGTGAGAGGGACACTTTGATTGGTTGCCTCCTGCCTGAGCCCTGACCTGGGCCCCAGCCAAGGAGGAGCCTGCAAACTAGGTACATACCCTTGACCAGAATCAAAATCGGACCCTGCAGTCAGCAGGCTGAGGCTCTGTCCACTGAGACAAACCAGCTGGACCAAGATATGAGATTTCTTAGACCCTCCAGCAGTAGACCTTCATTTTTTCCTCTAGGAGTGAGGTGGAAAAACCCTAGATCACCTTCTTGGATTCTTATTAAGCAAGTTACCAAGAACACTGCAAGTAGCATACCAGAAGCTTAGCCAATGAGCGGTCAGAAAAGGTGTTTCCTCTGCAGCTCACATGCAGAGGTGGGACTGTTGGCAAGTGCCTGCCCTTGGCCATGGTGGCTGTGAGCAGGTGCTTTCCCCTCTTCCTTCTCCCCTGACCTCTCCTGGCCTGAATGGGTGGCAGAGGCCTCAGGTGGGCCCGCCCTCTCCTCTCTGGGCCTTCCCTTGGCCATGGTGACTTGGGGAGGCCCCCTGTTGCTGCTCTGGGCCTCACCTGTGCATGCAGCCTCCTCCTGACTGTTTGTGACATGTTACAGCATCCTCACTAATTTGCATATTACCTCTTTTTAGATAGATAGATAGATAGATGATAGAGAGATAGATAAATGATAGGTAGATGATATAGTACACAGTTGGGCAAAAGTAGGTTTACATTGTGAGTACACAAAACAGAGTTTAATTTTTTTAATAATTTATTAATGATTTTATTATTTTCCATTCCAATTATTATAAACCTACTTCTGCCCACCACTAATAAGAACTTTCATCTTCCTCTGGCAGACTTATTTCACTTAGCATAATACTCTCCAGGACGTATAGGCTGTCTCAAAGGGTAATAGACCCTTCTTTCTTAAACTACATAGTTCCAATGTAAATGTACCACAGATTTTTTATCCACTCATCAACTTATGGGCCCTTCACTTTGTTTTTCTTTTCTCTTTAAATAAATCTTTATTGTTCAGATTAATACTGATGTTCCTCTTTTTTCCACCCACAGATCCCTTCCACCTGCTCCCCGTCCACCCTCCCCATCTCCTTAGCCCCCACCACTGTCCTCATCTATAGGTATATGATTTTGTCCAATCTTTTCCTGCAGCCCTCAGGCCCTCTTCCCCCTGAGAATAATCAATTCATTCCTTTTCTATGCCCTTAATTATGTTATATGCACCAGTTTGTTCTGTTCATCAGGTATTTTATAGACTTTATTTTTAGATTCACTTGTTGATAGCTATGTATTTGTTGTCACTCTGCTGTTCATAATTTTTATCTTTACCTTTTTCTTCTTCTTCCTCTTCTTAAAGAATACCCTTCAGCATTTCATATAATCCTGGTTTGGGTTTGGTGTTGATCAATTCCTTTAGTTTTTTTCTTGTCTGTGAAACTGTTTATCTGACCTTCAAGTCTGAATGATAGCTTTGCTGGGTAGAGTATTCTTGGTTATAGGTTCTTGCTATTCATCACTTTGAATATTTCTTGCCACTCCTGTATCATTTCTGTTGAGAAATCAGCTGACAATCATATGGGTGCTTCCTTGTAGGTAATTAACTGTTTTTCTCTTTCTGCTTTTAATATTCTCTTTTTGTCTTTTGCACTTGATAGTTTAATTTTGATGTGTCTTGGTGTGGGGGTTCTGTGTGCTTCCTGGACTTGTACATCTATTTCTTTCATCAGATGTGGGAAGTTTTTAGTCATTATTTCTTCAAATAGGTTTTCAGTATCTTGCTCTCTCTCTCTTCTTCTTCTATTTTTTTTATTTCAGTCTGTGTATGTTTAATTTCTAGTTGGTCCTTTTACGTCTCCTCTTGGGTCTCGCTAAATTTATTGATCTTTCCTAGGAAATTCTTAAAAAATCTTATAACCATGGTTTTGAACTCTATATCCCGTCATTTGTTTTCCTCAAGTTCTTTAGTTTGTGATCTGTTCCTTTGTCTCTGCATTTTTAGTATGCTTGGAGAACTTGTACCGGAAGCAGCCTATGATACAAGACTTGTAAAAATACAGAAGCCTCACTGTTGAGCTTGGAAGGTGTGGAGACTAAGGGCTGAGCAGAGACAACCTTGACTTCTAGTCAGCCCCGCCCTATGCAGCCCCTGGATTCTAGTGCCTCTTGGTAATCACTGCAGCCCTTTCTGTGTGCAGGCATTCTTGCCTCTAGACCTCTGCTTTCCTGGTCCCTTGTGCTTCTGGATCCGTATGATTCTGGATATACAGGGTCTCACCTGAAACGGGTTCAGTGCAGTCAGAAATGGAGTTCAGCGTAGTTTGGAGGCCCAGTCTTCCACCCACTAGAGAAAGCCAGCAACTCAATCAGCAGTCTGTCCTCTCTGTGTGCAATACTGTATGTGCCCCCAGACCTCTGCTCTTTTGTGGCTCCCCTAAATTACCATGCACTCCTCCCTTTTCACAACATTCCAAACTCTTCCTGTATGAGTCTCACCCAGAAGTGGAGTTCAGTGAAGTAGGATAAGGGGTTCAGTGCAGTGGGGATTCTCCAACTCTCTGAAACCAGAGGATGCCAGCTAGGCACTCCGCTGCTCGCTCTAGCCACGCGCACATCTCCGTACCTTTTTAAAGCTCCTCCGAGTCTCAGGGAGCCCCTTTCTTTCCTTCTAGTTGTAGAATTTCAACTCAGCCAGCTTTCCTCTGGTTCTGTATGATGTTCGTTCATTCTGTCTCTTGGTTGTAGTTTTGAAATTGTTGTATAAGGCAGCAGTTTAGGTGTTCACCTATGCCACCATCTTAGTTTCTCTCCACTAGTTGGATATTTTTTGTTTCCTCATATTTCAAATCTTTGGTTTGATTCTTTGGGTCCTCTAATCTACTGTTGGATTTCTATATATTATTCTTTATTTTAAACAGTGTATGCTTAATTTCTGACTGGTCCTTTTCAATTTTTTTTTTTTTTTTTTTGGTATTCTCCTTGAGATCCTTGAAAGTCTCACTGTTTCTCTGAGGTTTCTAAAAGATTCTTAAGTAACCTTATAATTGTGGTTTTGAACTCTATATCAAGTAGTTTGCTTTCCTCCATTTCTTTCATTTGTGACATGTTTCTTTGTCTCCACATGTTGGCTGCTTCCCTGTGTTCATGGAGTGGTTTTGTGTGGTAGGTGACCTATAGGACCCAGTGGCTCACCCTCCCCAATCACAATCTTGGTGCATCCCCTTGTGGGCTGGGGTACCTTGTTTGCTGTTGATACACTGGGAGGAATTGACCTCTAGGCCACTTGTCTATGAGGATCAGTTGTGTCTATAATGGAAGAACTGCTGTACTGTAGACACCCCTATGGGGCAGGACTTGCTTTAGTGGGGCTTTGGTGCTCACTGAAACTGCCTCTTGAGTGTGTCATTTATGTATGTGAGGAATTGAAATCTGGTGTAGTTTCACACTAACCACTAGGTACACTGGCTCCTGGATCTCTAATGGTTGCAAGTCAGCTACTGTCTGAGGCTACCCAGCAGGAACTACAGTGAGATCTGCAGATTTCTCCTCTTTGTTTGAGGTTTGGAAATTTTAGAGCTTTCTGACACAGCTACAATTTGTTAGGTTAAACTGCAAAGGGGCAGGCCATTCATACACAAAAGCCGCTATGCACAATTTTGGTGGGTTTGTCAATTGGGTGGGATAGAGTCTTAGGGAACGACCAGGGCATGTCAAATAGCAATGGCTGCCAGTCAGCTGTCTCTGTATCTCTGCCTCTCTGCATTCCCGCATCATGCGCCCCATCACAGTATACAATTATTCCTACAAGCACCTCTGTAAGAAAGTTACCCTCACTTTCCACCCTGATGCCAGACAATACAGATTCTCCCCATAGGACTCTGGTCCCCAGAGTCTCACCAGAATGAAGTTCAGAGCAGTTAGGAGCTTGTATCTCCCTTCCAATTGGAAAAACAGAGCACACTCAGTCACCAGACTGATTCACACACCTCTGCACCTCTCTTTTTCCTTGCTTCTGAACCTCCTACTCAGTGTCAATGCACTTTTTTTCCTTCTAGTTAAAGAGAACTTCAGTCAGCTTTCCCATGGTTTGGGGTGATAGTGGTTTTGACTTTTAGTTGTAGTTTTGGTGTGGTTGTTAGAGGCAGCATGTACAGTTGTTTACCTTATGCTGCCATTGTGGTTTCTCCCTGGGCACTTCACTTTGGGCTGTTTCCAAATCTTAGCTGTTATAAATAGATCTGCTATGAATATAAGGATATATTCATTCTGATTGATGTTTCTGACTTCTTCATATATATATTCCTTGAAGTGGGATCCCTGGGTCAAATGACAGTCCAATTTTTTAAAAAAAATTTGAGAGGATTCCATATTGTTTTTCAAACAGGTTGTGCCAGACTCCATTCCTAACCAGCAGCGTATTAGCTTTCCCTTTTTTCTTTTTTGTTAACTCTCAATTTTTTAATTTGCCTTTCTCTAATCATTAAAATACTTGCTATTTTATTCCAGCTCTTAGATTTATCTGGCCCTCATATATTCTAAAATATTATTAATCTGGAAGCTACTACCTGCTTTGAATACTCCCTTAAAAATCACCTAATGGTTAATATTTCCTGATCACCAGGTAAACCCCTTTAAAATATCAGAAAGTAAAGGGACAAGAAACTAATTCTAAAAATCAGAGATCAATTATTTCCTCAGGAAATCATTAAAACCATTACATTATTTTTTTTTACTTCTCCCAAGTTACCATTTTCCTACATATTGGACTAATTGAACAAAGATAGTTTATTCTTTCTTAAAGCATTAACAAAAATTTATAACTCCTTATTTAAGCCTTAATCAAATAGACTTTCAGTGTGTATCAGATGAAAATGTGTTTCAAATACAGTCAGGTAGTCTTTGTAAATACTTTGGTAGTCTCCTTCCCCATTGGCTCACATTTTATTCATAGCCAAATACAGTTATTTATCAGCAATGGTCATAGACAAGCAGATTTTACTTCTGTGTATTAGGGTTTAAATCTGTCCCAAAGTTAATAAACTAATGTATGTGATACACAATTTCTGTGATTATCCCAAATAAATGAAATAACAAACTTTAGTGACTCAAAAAATCAATGACTAACAAAGCTTTAAATAAATAAATAGATTTAAAGTATTTATTGGTCACCAAGATAAAATCCATGCAATATCTAGTACATCTTTTACATATGGGTAAAGACTTCTAAACAAGTTGAAATGAACAACAAACTATGAAAAGAAAAACATGTATTGAAATAAAGTTAGCTAAAGTAATCCTTAGTATATTCTCCTAATTAAGAGTAGAGCATAAAGAAAATTGGATATGTCCAAATTGTTTTCATAATACATATGAGAACATCATATTTTATCCCTCATATTCATCTAATATGAAGTAAATTAATTAAGCCAAAGCAATTTAAAACTTCATGGTCAAATTTTGTTCTATAGGATTAGTTTGTAATCAAAGCTGTGGAAAAATAAGAAAATCCAAAGAAGAGAAATAAGAAAATCCAATGAAGAATAAAGTACAGACCTGTATGTACTAAAATAGAAGGGTAATGACAAGTTACTGGAAGACAATGCCAGACAAAATTCCCTCTGTCCCACAGCTAAACTCTCAAGGACAATAAATAAGTAAATTTGTGTCTATATTTTATCCCACCCAACCTGCTAAATGTAGACTGCCCAGATTAGCATTTTTATCTGCTAGCTAGTTAATAATTAAATTTATAGCTACATGCTTTGTGTTATGAACCTTTCTCTTCTAAATTTTATATTTCTGTTTTCTTCTTGACAATTTAAGACTATTCGCCTTTCAGATGAAGTATCTTCGTATGCAGGTTTTTAATGCCTGTGGTATTATTTTACATTCAAAAGAAATTTCTAGATGATTTAGTGATGTGTGGTTTCTTTTAGAATGTGTTATAGTGGAAGCAATATTTCCCCTGGATATTCAAGTGTTCATTAATTAATTCAGTGTTAAGAAAATAATCTGGAAACAGGAGGATGATATAAGTAAAAGTACTGGCACTGAAGTCTTTCAATTGTGTATGAAAAGAACATAAGATGAACGTAAAGAAGCTAGTTAGTTTACTCACATATTAAAGAGAAATTGGAAATAATCTAGAATGAAGTTGATAAAGCCACAGTTAGACAATTGTATGGTGTGTATAATGGAGAAAGTCTTTTTGCTAACTAGCTAAATCTAAAACATCACTACTGGTAAATGACAAGGGGGAAGGGATTTATAATTCCCTATCCTATATGAAGTCTCAAAAATCTTTGTTCATAGAGATAGGTGTTACAAACTACATGCAGGTTGATATTTAGTTAGGAAGAATTGTCATAAACATTAATTTTCTTCTAATAAGTCATTCAAGAAAATGAGTCATAAAGCAAAGAAGAACCCTGTGTTTGTGCACATATGAGCACACACACCACACCACACCAGACCCACACACCCACACCATATCAGGATCTTTTCCTCCTATGTGTTCATACCTTGTTGAGGATTGCCTTCCTTTACTGTATCCCTTTATATTTTATTTATTTATATCTACTAAAATGTGTTTTTAATAGGATGTTACAGTTGAGAAAACACTGATTAAGCCATGACTGAGATTGAGGGAGATTTGGTAATTAGGATACATATATTCATGAATTTGAAGACATTGTGGAAAGAAGATGAAAATATTCATACAGGGTGCATAGAAAGTCTGACTATAACTTGAAGCTACTCTACTGTTACTGGCATTATTACACTAAGAATGTTGTATTCTTTCAGGGGCTTCATACAATAATGTAATGACAAATACATTGAAATTCTATTTCAACATTTTTTGGCATCTATTTTTCTCTTATTGCATGATCCCAAATTGATGTCCAAGAAATATATTATATCAAAGATTTATAGGGGAAAAATTAATTCTCAGCAGTGAACTTGAACTCATTAACAATCCCTTTCCATCACAACATTATGCAACACTCTATAGCAGTGGTTCTCAACCTTTCTAAGGCTGCGACCCTTGCATACAGTTCTTCATGTGGTGGTGATCCCTAACCATGAAATTTTGCTACTGTTATGCATCGTGATGTAAATATCTGTATTTTCCGATGGTCTTAGGCGACCCCCTTGAAAGGGTCTTTGGACCCCCAGGGGTCGCGACCCACAGGTTGAGAACCTCTGCTCTATAGCAAGTATAGAGCAAACATGTCTAAATAGATACATAGAGAACAAATTAGGATATTGTGCTTTTACTCACAATTTAGAGATGTTTATGGTCTAAGGTTTCATCTGGTCATCATGAGATATTTTTATGTTCTTAGCATTTTATGAAATACAGTGCCTACACTTTAGGATCCAGAAAGTACCCAAGTAAACTGAGTGCTCTTGTCACCTTAATGATGATGATAATATATAGCACAAAACAAGACCTTTTCTCCTATCTGCAACAAGATAGCAAAGCTTAATGCAAATATCAAATCCTGTATTAAACAAGATCAATGAGGAATTCTTGGTTTAACCATTTAAGCTATCATGATTGACAGTCATCAGTAACAACTTGTGAAAACAAAAACAACATAGAATTTCGGCCCCCTACTCTGTGTGTTAATGAATACATAGAAACTCAGAAAAATACAAAACTTGTGGATTAAAAAGATAATTGAATATGTTGAAGTATAATGGTGTTTGAAATAAATATCTACTCATAATTTCAACCTTCAGACCAGGGTGTGAGCATATCTCATTTTAATTCTGATTATTTCTTCTTTTAAATCAACCTCCTAAACATATCTGATATTTTTCAGAGTAGTGTAGGCAGCTTGTTGTGACAGTGAAGGTATCGATTCATTTTGGTTTGAGGAGTTGGACAAATTTGAATTAACAGATTCTAAAAGAAAGGCACATCAGAATAGAGAGGAAACCAATGAGTTATTGAAATAAATGTAGAGTAATGGTAAAGAGTAAAAACAGTTATTTGAGTCCTCTGTGAATTTGATGAATAATATTAGATTAAGAACACAAGCCATGCTAAATTATTTAAACTGTAAGAGTGTGATAGTACAGTGCAGGCCATAGTCACAGTTTTATGGTGATCACTGAAGATGAGTTGTAAAGTTAAAATAAACTGAATGTTGTATAGGTTGTTCACATCTTTGCTAACTACGGTCAGGATGTAGATAAAATGGTAGAGAAGAAATTTATAAATGAAACTTCAAATTCTTTGAGGTCTGTGTAGGATTAATTTGGGAGTATGATGCAAGAGTAAGAAAGAAAGATACACAATGGTTTAATGAGATGGCCACCAGGCTAGTGGTTCAGAAGTGATCCTGGTAATCAAAGCAAACTGGGGCCAGCCATCAGGTCTGTATGTCACAAAGGGCATTGAAGACTGGAAATCTTCCTCTGCTGTGTTTCACATTGTGGACATATAGGTTTTAGGAGAAATAAGGAGGTGTCCATGAAAAATGTAAATAGAGAGGCAGTTATTGCTTTTCATGAAAGGAAGTGAGAGAAAAATTATTTTAGAGAGAGAGAAGTCCAGGCACACTGAGTGAAAGTAGAAGTAAGCAGACACAGATAAAACATCCAGGACATGTAGCTCTATTCTTAATTTTTTTAGGACCCTCCATACAGCTTTCCACAGAATTTGCACCAATTTGCATTCTCACCAATAGTGCCCCAGAGTTCCTGCTTAATTTCAATATTGCTTAACTAAACATATTCTGCTATGAAAATCCTTTGATCTATAAACCTTTGAGATGTTTTCATTTTTATGCTTTCATGGAAATTTTTAAAAATAACACAATGTACCCAAAATGGACATTGTGGAAAATAGAGCTTTACAACAGAATCTGCTCAATCCTTTTTTCTGTGTGTTTTACAGCAAGTCTGACTGCTCCAATCTATTGCCTTTTTTGGTTAGTTACAAATAAAACACATTTAAATTTTAAATATATGAAATGCTGAAGGGTTTTAAGAAGAGGGAAAAAAAGGAAAAAAAATAAAAAGGTAAAGATAAAAATTATGAACAACTAAGTGATAACAAATACATACCTATCAACAAGTGAATCTAAGAATCAAGTGAATAAAAAATCCAATGAACAGAATAAACTGGTGAATATAATAGAATTAGGGGCATAGAAAGGGAATGGACTAATAATTCTTAGAGGAAAGGAGGAGTGAGGGGTGGAGAAAGAGACTGGACAAAAATCTTAGAACTGTGGATGAGGACAGTGGCAGGGGGTAAGGCCATGGGGTGAGGTTGGAGGGAATCAGGTGGAGGGGACTTATGGGGGGTGGAGAGGAACATCTGTAATAAACTGAACAATAAAAATTTATTTTTAGGAAAAAAAAAGAAAAGGAAAGGTATTAAGAAACAAATGAAAGAACTAAGAAAATAGTAAAACAGCTCTTGATGGTTTTGTTCAGCTGATAGAGCATTAGTCTGCTGACTGAAGGGACCCAGGTACAATTCTGGTCAAAAGCACATGCCTGAGTTGCAGACTTGATCCCCAGTAGGGGACATGCAGGAAGCCACCAATCAATGATTCTCTTTCATCATTGATGTTTCTATCTCTCTTTCCCTCTCCCTTCCTTGCTGAAATCAATAAAGATATGTTTTTAAAAAAGAAAAAGAAAGTAGTAAAACAATAAGGAAATTCCTTTTAGACAGTGAAAATGAATCTAAATTTAGATGTATAATTTGAACTGAGGTAAAGAACGTGGAGAGGAATACTTTTCAATATTAAAAGCAATTGCCTCTTTCAGTTATCAGGATTTGAACCTAACTAATAGTACTGACATTTTGAAGTAAAATAAAGATTGACTTAAGAAATGAGTTCTTTATAAAATGTAATTTTTCTGATGATTTTAAGATCATCTTTATTTATTTAAGTAGAGGGAATTAAGCATTATATAATACTCCAACTATCCTTTTTGCTCTAACTTCAATAATATTAACAGAAGACATTCTTCGTACCATCAATCAGTATGATTACCACACAGGTGACTTTATAATATACTTATGTAATGGGAATATCATCAGGAAAATTAGAAGGAAGCAGAAGTTTTAGTACTTTAAATAACTATCATCAAACATGTGACCACTAAACAAAATGTGAAATGAAAATTCAATAATATTCTCACTATTTGACATATGAATATGCTTACCTCAAATCACAGCTGGCTAACAAATATATTAATCTAAACTTTTCATTATACTAATAATAATACTTTTAAAATGTGATTTCTTATTTTCCTTTTTAGGAGTATCTGTGAAAGGTATGCTTGCATTTCTTTTAATAATATAATATTGCTATATGATTTAATAACATCATTAATAATTCTGTATGGTTTTCACAGCATTAATCGTGTAACTTCCATTATTTCTCTTTAATCCTAGAACTCTATGCCAAATATAATAGCTGTGTTATCAGAGAAGCATAAGTAAAACTATTGTAAAAATATTGTAACCTACTTTAATCATATAAGGAGAGTAAAAGTCAAGTACAAAGAATCATACAATGACTTATTAGCAACACTTGTTTTCAAATTGATACCTGTTCTGATCCAGGCCCTGCTGATGAAGTGAAGCAATGAAATCATAAACATGAAGAATTATTTCATTTGGTATTTGCGGGCTCTCAATTCATTGACTATTGCTGGTTTTGTAACGAAATCTTTATCTTTTAAGTATTTTCATTAAAAAAGTTTAGTGAATAAATTTTCTTTGTACAAAGCTTAGTCTGGCTTCACCTATTATTTTAAATCCGATAACCTAAAAAGCAGCGAAAATGAAGTGACTTATAAGTTGTTAAATTATGTATACATATTTTGGTGACAACTTTTCTTTTTAAGTATATTTTATTGATTTTTTTACAGAGAGGAAGGGAGAGTGATAGAGAGTTAGTAACATTGATCACCTGCCTCCTGCACACCTCCCACTGGGGAAATGCTAGCAACCAAGGTATATAGTCTTGACTGGAATCAAATTTGTCTTTCCACTGAGCCAAACCAGTTTTGGCATTTTGGACACTTTTATATATAATCTAAATATGAAAAAGATAACAGTATTTCTAGGAAAAAAATCTCAGTTTACATTACTATAGTACATTTTTTAAAACTAATTTTTAAAAAATATTATTTTTTTGATTTTTTACAGAGAGGAAGGGAGAGGGATAGAGAGTTAGAAATATCGAGAGACATTGATCAGCTGCCTCCTGCACACCCCCTACTGATGATGTGCCTGCAACCAAGATTCATGCTCTTGACCAGAATTGAACCTGGGACCCTTCAGTCTACAGGCCAATGCTCTATCCACTAAGCCAAACTGGTTTTGGCTGTTAAAACTAATTTATAATGATACTCATATAGTATCATTAACTGAAGTCTATTTTTTTCTTTATTTTTTTTTTAACTGAGAATGATATTTAATTTAGACATTTTTGTTTGCAACTAAATATCTGTGAGTTTTAAATTAACACTAGAGCCCCGGTTCATGAAATTCATAGATGGAGGTGGGGGGTGTGCCTCCTTTCCTCAGCGATGGAGGAAGCCAATCTTTCCACACACTCTGGTGGTTCCAGACTACAAAGTTTCAATTACAGGAGATAAATAAATCCCAACAAAAATTATGGCAGCCATGGAGCTGGAGAGAGCAGGAGGCTAGGGTTGCCCCCAGCAATAGAGGAAATGGAGCTTCTGCAGCCCTGGCCTGTCTTGGCCTCTACTTAAGGATATGAAGTATCAATTATAGAAGATAAATAAATTTCAAAATAAATCCCATGGAGTGAGCAGAAGCCTTGGCTCTGCTACAGGCTAAAAAATTTCAATTGTAGAAGATAAATAAATCCCAAGTCCCAAGGTCTCTGTTTGGGTTGCTGGGGGGGTGGGGGGGTGGAGGCAGGGGGTGGGTGTGGCCAGCCTGCAAACCACCACAAACCTTTTGCCCAAGCCATCCCATGCCCCAAAGGAACCCCTACCCTGATCTCATATAACCTTCAGGGCAAAACAGCTGGACCCCCTCCATACAACAGACCTCTATCCTATCTAATATAAGAGTAATATGCAGATTGACCATCACCAAAGATGACTGGCCCCATGTGGTCAAAGGTACTGCCCCCATGTGGATGGCTACCACAAGATGGCCAGCAGGTGACTGCAGTTGGCAGGGACCAGGCCTACAAGGGAAGGCAGTTGTGGTCAATTAGGCCTGCAAGGAAGGGCAGTTGTGGGTGATAAAGCCTGCAGGAGAGGACAGTTAGGTGTGACCAGGCAGGCAGAGAAAGAAAGTTGGGGACGACCGGGCCTGCAGGGAAGGGCAGTTGTGGGGGACCAAGGCCTGCAGGGAGAACAGTTGGGGGAACCAGGCTTGCAGAGGAGGGCAGTTAGGGGCTAAGAGCCTGGCAGGGGAGCAATTAGGCATCAATCAGGCTGGCAGGGTGATAGTTAAGGGGAGATCAGGCCTGCAGAGAAATGCAGTTAGGGGTGACTGGGCCAGCAGAGGAAGGCAGTTAGGGGCAATTGGGCCAACAGGGGAGCAGTTAGGTGTCTATCAGGCTGGTAAGGGAATGGTTAGGGGCTGATCTGCTGGCAGGCAAAAGTGGTTAGGGACAATCAGACAGGCAGGCAGGCAGTTGAGCAGTTGGGTGCCCACAGTCCTGGATTGTGAGAGGGACATCTGACTGCCTACTTAGGCCTGATTGGTAGGAAGGACATCCTCTTCAGATTGGAGAGGGTGCAGGCGGGGCTGAGAGCCATACCCCACCCAGTCATGAATTTTGTGCATCAGCCTCTAGTGTTACATAATAGAATGTTATCTTATCCAGCCATTAAAAAAAGTAGAAAAATCATTTTAACATGCATTTGTTAGTAACAAATAATACATGTAGTTGTTTCACTTGATTATTTGCAACCTGTATATGTTCTATGGAAAGGTGTCTGTCCACATCTTTGATTCTTTTGCAATTGAATAGGTTTTATTCGTATTGTTGAAGGTTTTTTGTTTTGTTTTTCTTTAATATATTTTATTGATTTTTTTACAGAAAGGGAGGGGAAAGGATAGAGAGTTAGAAACATTGATGAGAGAGAAACATCAGCTGCCTCCTACACAGCTCCTACCGGGGATATGCCCGCAACCAAAGTACATGCCCTTGATCAGAATGGATCTGGGACCTTTCAGCCCACAGGCCAACACTCTGTCCACTGAGCCAAACAGGTTAGGGCTCTTGTTTAGTTTTAAGGATCCTTGTTATGTTTGGTGTGTCTTTTAATAAATAGGAGATATATGTGTTTTCTCAATGTGTGAAATTTGTGTTTTCATTTTCCTAATGTATTTCTTAGAATAATGTTTTTAATTAAAATTAAGTTCAATTATTAATGTTTCATTTATAGATGGTACTTTGATGGTATAGCTAATAATCCCTAAATTCATGCCCACAGATTTTTTTCCTGTTTCACTTGGAAGGGTTATACATAATTGTTCATATTATTTAAAATTTATACCTCAGGTGGAGATAACATTCTCATACTACAAGGTCTTTGTCTATATCTATATCTGCAATATATATATTTCATATATATATTATCCAGATAAGAAAATGGTTAGTATATAAGATATTTAAATGTTCCAAATGTTCTGGTGCTATTTTTGACAATTTTCTTCATTCTTTTTGTCATCAAATGCTAGAAGGAAGGAAAAGTTTTCTTCAAATCTTTTAGAAAAACTGCCTGAGGCTTTAAATTAAACAGACCAAAAAAAAAAAACAAAAAACAGATTAACAGGCTAAAAGCATGCAAATTTAATAAATTTTTACATGTATAAAGAAACTTTCTAAAAGGAATGAAAACTTAAAGTTACCAGAGTCAATTTTAGACAATACATTTGTAAGAAATTGAGAAGACAAAGGCATTTGCACTAGGAATAGTAAATGGCCAATAAGTAACAAGAAAGATAAAGCTTAGTTTAACAGGTCACCTCTCATAAAGATCACCACTCAATTCTCATTTTTAGGGAGAAGAATGTCTTCTTTTGGGACAGGAAGGGTACTCTTTACATGAGAAGTTTATCTCAGACTTTCAGGAAGACAAAGGAGGTCAGAGTGTCCTTGTACAAGCTGTCCCTTAGGACCATAGCAGCACAACTTACAATAGTTAATATATGAAAACAACCCATCAACATATGAATGGATTTAAAAAATTGGGGTACATGTACAATGGAATATTATGTAATGGTAAAAAGAGAAAACCTTTACCATTTACAACAGCAGGGATGGATCTAGAGGGTAATTTGCTAAGCAAGCCAGTCAAAGAGAGATTAGTATCCCATGTTTCACTCATATGTGGAATCTAATGAACAAAATAAACTGAAGAACAAAATAGATAGAAACTGAAAAGCACAGAACAGACTGATGAATTTCAGAGGGAAGACAGGGGAGCAGGGTGGGGAAAGGAGATAAACTGGGAAACTTTCATGGATAAATGCATAGCCCATGAATAGATAATAATGTGGTGAAGGCTTAGGAGGGAGGTTGTGGGTTTGGGGGAAAAAAAGGAAGACATGTGTTACCTTTTGAAAAATAAAGCAGAATTTTAAAAAGTGAAATAGAGTAAACTTAAAAAATGACAATACATACCTCTCAACAATTGAATAAAAACAAAATATTGGAACAAACAGAACAGAAATGAACTTGTAGATACAGAGGACATTTTTATAGCTGCCTCATGGGAGGAAGGTTGGGGTTTGGTTAAAAAAGAAAAAAGGTGAAGGGATTAAAAAGTAAAAACTACATAATAGTCATGGGAATATAACATACAGCATAAGGATTATAATTTAAAATCTAAATATATATATAAAAGGCTAAGTGACCAATGAACTATACGTCTGTCTGTCCAGCCAACTGATGAATCAGCAGTACATACAACGTGCGTGGCAACTTAAAAATGAACATTGATATATATAAAACTCTCTTTGGCACCAATTGTACATATATGTGTATTTTGATCAATTATTGTTGGTCATGAATTTGGTTGTTTTTGTTAACATTCTAAAGCTGAAAGAAAACAGAAGCATCGACAGAATATATCTGAAGACCAACTATTGGCACAACTGATCCTATCTAATACTGGTGTCCCACTTAAATTAATTTGAAGACAGTTTCCCATAATGCCAGCATTTGCAATGACTATTAATAAATCACAAAGACAAACTCTAGACAGAGTAGGAATATTTCTACCTGAACCCATTTTGGAACATGATCAGTTATATAGGGCTTTCAAGTTTGAAGAGCATATGACATTAAAGTTAAAGTTGTAAATACTTCATCAAAAGGGAAATTATTTAAGCAGTCTGTTCTTGACTAATGCAGTATACAGGGAGATATAATAAATTTAATCAATTTATCAGTCATTTTGTTTATCAATGTTATTTTTATATTATGTTTTGTTGTTTTTATAGTATGTCTTTGTTGTTATTGTTTGTTTATTAAGCAATTTATATATTATTTTTATATACATTTTACTAATTTTATTTCATTTATGACACTTGTAGAGAAAGAGCAAATAGCAATATTAATATATTTTTTCTAATTAATTTCCTTTCATTGTATGGTGGTAAAGGGGAATGATATTTATGAGGATAATCACTCATTAAGTTATATAAGATCTAATCACTGGGTATACTCCTGAAACTAATATATAAAATTGTATGTAAGCTCTGATTGAAAAATAAAAGTAATTTGAAAAAAATAAAAATAAAGAAATAATGAAAAGAAAAACTGTTTATTAATATTTATATCAAGTCAAAAGGTATAAATGGAAACTCCTTCTTAAACATGACATCTGTTTAACTTTATATTAAGGCTGTTCATTTTATATATTTATTGTGAATATATTCTCACATATTCATGTAGTTAAGGGTATTATTAATCACTATGTGTCATTATCTAGTTTCAAAAGGTGTTATCTATGAATAATCACCATTATTTTGTACACACACAGTCTCACACTGCCTTACAACTTCTTTTTTTTAATATGTTTTTATTGATTTTTTAGAGATAGAAAAAGGAAGAGGGAGAGAGAGATAGAAAGAATTATGAAAGAGAAACATTGATCAGGTACATCCTGTATGCCCCATACTGGAGATCAAACCCACAACCTGGGCATGTTCCCTGACCAGGATTTGAACCAGTTACCTCTTGGTGAATAGGACAACAGTCAATCAACTCTTCCACATGGGCCAAGGGTGCCTTAAATTTCTTAAGGGCAAATGAATGCAGTTATTTTAAGTCATGTCTTGAGCCAAACACTAATCTATTTTAACTCTTATCTTTTCCTCCTCCACCTTGGCCTGCTCATAATTGCAAATGCTGTCTCTACTTTTCTTTTTATTCTCTTCCAGTGTGTTACTATGATGGTAAAAGCCTGCCAGTGAACAGATTCAAAGTTAATGCTGAACACCCAGCTAAGAGTGAACAGTGATGATTTTTACCCATACTATTTTGCTCTCACAAATGGCTATGAGTGACACCCTGATGTATGTGAGGAACATTCTGCTGACACTCTGGCTGGAAGAGATTCTGTTCTTATATGGATGTTTCTTGATTGTGCACGCCCAACGTCATGGTGCCCCAGATGTGGTGATTCCCATGAGGGTAACAGGCACTGACCTTGGCATGAAGACTCAAGATAGGATGTCTTACAGAATGCATTTCGGGGGCCAGAATCAGATCATACACATGAGGATCAACAGGCATTTCCTATCCAGACATTTCCAAGTGTTTAGCTACTCAGATCAAAGTGCTCTCCTTGAGGACCAGCCTTTTGTAAAGAATGACTGTTACTATCATGGTTATGTGGAGGGGGATGCAGAATCCCTGGTTGCCCTCAGTACCTGTTTGGGGGGGTTGCAAGGAATATTACAGACAAATGACACTGTTTATGAAATAGAGCCCAAGAAACTTTCTACCAAATTTGAACATTTCATATACAAAGTGGACAGCGAGGAGACACAGTTGCCCATGAGATGTGGAGTAACAGATGAAGAAATAGCACGACAACTGAAGTTTCAACAGAATATTAATTTTACTTTGACACAGAGTGGGTATGAAGGCTGGTGGACACACAACCATATTCTTGAACTGGCAGTGGTGGTGGATCACAATCTCTATTTACATCACAAAAGTAACATTTCAGCTGTGCAGTATGAAGCGTTCCTTATTGTCAATGACGTAGATAACTTTTTGAATTCACTGGATGTCGATGTGGTTTTCATGGGAATTGAAGTCTGGACTGAAAAAAATCCGACATCATTAGATACTATATATGGTGGTCTAAGTGGGTTTTGCAATTGGAAGCAAACTAGCTTTAATAAGCGCATTCCTCATGATCTTGCACATCTTTTTGTGATGCATGATTATGGTATTGTTGGTGGCCTGGCCTTTGTGGGAACAGTATGTGCCTATAAATTTAATTGTGGAGTGGAAACTTTAATGGGAGATACTTTGCATTCTTTTGCATATACTGTAGCACATGAGATTGGTCATAATTTTGGTATGTGTCATGATGCACCACCTTGTACATGTGGACGTCCAAATTGCATAATGTTTCCAGTAAAATCAAGTGCAACTACATTCAGTAACTGCAGTTATGCTAGCTTCATGAACACCATTGCAAGGCAAAATTGTATGTACATTTCATCAAATATAGAAAACATCTTCACATTTGCACAGTGTGGGAACAGTGTGGTTGAAGAAGGAGAAGAGTGTGACTGTGGTGCTTTACATTTGTGTCTGAAAGATCCGTGCTGTGAATCTGACTGCACTCTCAGCCCTGGGGCTGCTTGTGCTTTTGGTGGTTGTTGCAAAGGATGTAAGTTCATTGAAACAGGCAAAGTTTGTAGAAAACAGGAAAATGAATGTGATCTCCCAGAGTGGTGCAATGGGACATCCTACCATTGTCCAGAGGATGTGTACATGCAGAATGGGGTGTCATGCAAGGACGGCGGCTACTGCTATGAAAAGAGATGCAATAACCGTGAAGAGCAGTGTAGGAACATTTTTGGCAAAAAGGCCAAGAATGCAAATCAGAGTTGCTACACAGAAGTGAACACCCGAGGTGACCGTTTTGGGAACTGTGGATTGTCAAATGCTATATACATAAAATGTAACATTACAGATACTTTGTGCGGAAGAATTCAGTGTGAAAAGGTGACAAAACTTCCTATTCTTAGAGATCATTCTACTGTGCATTGGACTCACTTCAATGGTGTCACCTGCTGGGGTACCGACTACCATTTCGGGATGACCACACCTGACATTGGTGATGTGAAAGACGGGACAGAGTGCGGGGAAGAACATGTCTGCATCACAAGGAAGTGTATTCATAGGTCACTTCTGGTAAATTATTGCTCACCTGAGATATGCAATATGAAAGGAGTCTGCAACAACAGACAGCACTGCCATTGCGACTATTCGTGGGACCCTCCCTTTTGCCTGAAAAAGGGCAGTGGAGGCAGTATTGATAGTGGCCCCCCCCCTCGAAAAAAAAGAATTAAAAGGAGGCAAAAGAAACATTACCTGCTGCTGCTCTCATTGATTCGTTTTATTCTTTTATTATGCTTGCTAAGTTTTTGGGTTTTTGACTTTCAGCAGAACATATATGTTTGAAAAGCAGCATTACCAACTTCACATGAATAAAAAGAACAAAATGCCAAGATTTTAACTACAGAAGAAGAGCAAGACGATGCTATTTCATCTAAGAAAAAAACAGCAAAATATTCTACTCTTTATTGAAAAAAAAAGGAACAATTGACTATTTCAAAGAAGTTCAGTCTGAACCGATTAACTGTGTATTAAATGTTAGTCTCTTGGCTGTAGAAATGTTACAGAATATGTCACAGACCATTGACATAATGCCCAAGAATTTTTATTATTTGGGATCCTAAAATATTGACCATTAAACAATTACCAAAATATCTTAATTCCTAGAATATTACTACTTTTCTTTATTTTAGTCTTTAATTTTTCAGGAAACTAGTTTCTTTGTATTTCCTCAGCAAAGGTACAGCTACTGAATACTGTGTTTGTGTATTTCAATTTGTCTCAATTCTAACCATCCTTCCCATTTGTACTCTGCTTTGTCACACAGGGAATGCAAAGGTAGAAATTAAATTTCTTCTTTGCCAGTCCTCATTGCTAGTTTCTTCAATAGTTGGCCACTAGGGGGAGACTGGAAACCTGGGAAATCTTTTTATTACTATTCATTCCAGTCATGCCTCATTAACAGTTCTAGTATTTACAAGAGTAGTAAGTTTCAGTCTGTACATCATTACTATATATATTGCAGGGGTGGGCAAAAGTATGTTTACAGTTTTGAGTACAAAAACAGTGTTTAATTTTTTATTTATTTATTATTGTATTTTCCATGTAAACCTACTGTAGGCCCTCTTTATTTAATTTTAATAGAACTTTATTGTTCAGATTATTACAATTGTTTCTCTTTTTTCCTCCCATAGCTCCCCTCCACTTGGCTCCAACCCTATCCTCTGCCCTTATATCTTCCCCATTGTCCTCATCCACAGGTGTATGATTTTTTTGCCAGTCTCTCCCTGCACCCACCCTCACCTCTTTCCATCAGAGAATTATCAGACCACTCCCTTTTTATGGCCCTAATTCTATTTATTCACCAATTTATTCTACTCATCAGATTTTCAATTCACTTGATTTTTAGATTAACATGTTGATACATATGTATTTGTTATCATTCTGTTGTTCATAATTTTTATCTTTACCTTTTTCTTCTTCTCCCTCTTCTTAAATAATACCCTTCAGCCAAAACTGGTTTGGCTCAGTGGATAGAGCATCGGCTTTCCGACTGAAAGGTCCCAGGTTCAATTCTGGTCAAGGGCATGTACCATGGTTGCAGGCACATCCCCAGTGAGGGGCATGCAGGAGGCAGCTGATCAATGTATCTCTCTCATCATCGATGTTTCTAGCTCTCTATCCTTTCCATTCCTTTCTGTAAAAAATAAATTATATATATATATATGTATATATATATATATAGACTACCCATAAAGATTTCATATAATCCTGGGATTTGGTGGTGGTGAACTCCTTTAGCTTTTTCTTGTCTGTGAAGCTCTTTATATGACCTTCAATTCTGAATGATAGCTTTGCTGGGTAGAGTAATCTTGGTTGTATGTTCTTGCTATTCATTACTTTGAATATTTCTTGCCACTGCCATCTGGCCTGCATAGTTTCTCTTGAGAAATTAGCTGAAAATCAAATGGGTCTCTCCTGCAGGTAATTAACTGTTTTTCTCTCATTGTTTTTAATATTCTCTCTTTGTCTTTTGCTCTTGGTATTTTAATTATGATGTGTCTTGGTCTGGTCCACTTTGGATTCCTTTTATTTGAGGTTCTGTGTGCTTCCTTGACTTGTAAGTCAAATTATTTCACCAGGTGGGAGAAGTTTTCAGTCATTATTTCTTCAAATAGTTTTTCAGTATCTTGCTATCTCTTTCTTCTGGCACCTCCATAGTTCTGTTGTTGGCATGCTTCAAGTTGTCCCAGAGGCTCCTTACACTATCTTCACATTTTTTAAAATCTTTTTGTTTTTTTGTTTTTCCAGTGGAGTGTTTTCTGCTTTTTTGCATTTTAAATCTTTGACTTGATTCTTCTGATCCTCTACTTTGCTGTTAGGTCTCTGTATAATATTTTTTATTTCAGTCAGTGTATGTTTAATTTCTACTTGTTTTTTTTTTTTTCATCTCTAGTTGGTCCTTTTTCATCTCCTCTTAAGTCTTGCTAAATTAATCCATCTTTTCTAGGAAATTCTTGAAAAACCTTATAACCATAGTTTTGAACTCTATATCCAGTCATTTGTTTTCTTCCATTTCTTTTGTTTGTAACCTGGTCTTTTGTCTCGGCATATTTCACTGCTTCTCTGAGTTGGTAGAGTAGCTTTGTGTACTAGGTGTCCAATGTGGCCCAGTAGCTCTGCCTCCCCAGTTACCTGAGGTGGACACTGTTGGTGCACCCCTTTGTGGACTCTGAGCACAACCTTGTTGTAGTTAATTCTTGATTGTTGTTGGTATCACTGGGGAGAATTGACATCCAAGCCAATTAGTTGTGAGGATCAGCTGTGTCTGTGCATGAGCTCTTGCCTTCAGACTTCTGCCTTTCACGTGTGTGTATGACCTTCCAGACCATTGCCTTTCCAATTCTCCTGATTTTCCGTGCACTCTAGGAATCAGTATGAGTCTGGATCCCCAGGGTCTTGCCCAAAACTGGGATTCAGTGCAGTTGGATCTGGATTTTAGTGCTGTTGTGAGGTTCTATTTTCTTCTCGCTAAAGAATGCCAGTGACAAATTCAGCAGTCAGTTCTCTGTGTGTGCCTTTTTGTGGGCACTTTTGCACTTTTGTGCGCCCCCAGAGCTCTATGTTTCGTGACTCCCCTAGGTTTCCATGCACTACTTCCTTTTCACAAGAGTCCGTATTCTCCATATGAGTCTCGCCTGGAGCCAGCAGTTGGGATTGTCCATCTCCTTCCTGCTAGAGGAAGCCGGTCAGAACCTCCACCACCTGTCCTCTGCAGGCACATGTCTCCATACTTCGGCTTTTTACAGCTCCTCTGAGTCTTCATGAGCCCCTCTCCTTCCTTCTTGTTGTAGAATTTCCATTCAGCTAGCTTTCCTGTGGTTCTGGATGGTGTCTGTTCTGTCTTTTAGTTGTAGTTTTGAAATTGTTGTGTGAGGCACCAGCTTAGATATTCACCTATGCCACCATCTTGATGGTTTTTTTCCCCCAAAACTAGGCCTTCTTTTGATAAGAACTTACAACTTATTCTGACTGGCTTATTTCACTTAGCATTATACTCTCTAGGTCCCTCCAGGCTGTCTCAAAGAGTAAGAGTTCATTCTTTCCTAAACTGCATAATATTCCATTATGTAAATGTACCACAGCTTTTGTATTCACTCTTCTACTGATGGGCACTTGGGCTGTTTCCAGATCTTAGCTGTTGTAAATATTTCTGTTTGATAATTTGGGATTCTTAGAATATATTCTTAGAAATGGAATACCCGGGTCAAATGGCAGTTCAATTATTTATTTTTATATTTTCTTATTAATTTTTATACATATCTCCCCATTGCCCTCCCCCTCCCAGGCATACCCCAACCCCCCCCCACAGTGTCTATGTTCATTGGTTATGCTTATATGCATGCATAGAAGGCCTTTGATTGATCTCTTATCTACCTCACCTAACTTTAATCTTCCTGCTGTAATTTCACAGTCTGTTTGAAGCTTTACTGCCTCTGTATCTATCCTTTTGTTCATCAGTTTATAATGTTCTTTATTATCCACCAATGAGTGAGATCATGTGATGCTTCTCCTTCACTGACTGGCTTATTTCACTAAGAATAAGGCTCTCCAGTTCCATCCAGGTTGCTGCAAATGGTAAGAATTCCTTCTTTTTAATGGCAGCATAGAATTCCATTGTGTAGATATACCACAGTTTTCTGATCCACTCATCTGCTGACAGGCACCTAGGCTGTTACCAAATTGTAGCTATTGTAAATTGTGCTGCTATGAACATAGGGGTGCATAAATCCTTTCTGATTGGTGTTTGTGATTTCTTAGGATAAATTCCTAAGAGTGGGATTACAGGGTCAAATGGGAGATCCATTTTTAGTTTTTTGAGGAAACTCCATACTCTTCTCCACAGTGGCTGCACCAGTCTGCATTCCCACCAACAGTGCACAAGGGTTCCTTTTTCTCCGCATCCTCGCCAACACTTGTGGTTTATTGATTTGTTGATGATTGCCATTCTGACTGGTGTAAGATGGTATCGCATTGTCGTTTTGATTTGCATCTCTCGGATGATTAATGACTTTGAACATGTTTTCATGTGTCTCTTGGCCTTTCTTCTGTCATCTTTCGAAAAGGTTCTATTTAGGTCTGTTGCCCATTTTTTTATTGGATCGTTCATCTTCCTTTTATTGAGTTGTATAAGTTGGCTGTAGATTTTGGAGATTAAACCTTTATCAGTGATAACATTTGCAATTATGTTCTCTCATACAGTGGTCTTTCTTGAAAATTTTCAGGTAATTCCATACTGTTTTCCCTAGGGGCTGTACCAGTCTGAATTCCCACCAGCAGTGTACAAATATTCCTCTTTTTCTTTATTAACTCTCAATTTCCAATTTTGCCTTTATCTAACAACTGCAATGCTTGCCATTTTATTCCATCTGGCCCTCATACCTTCTAAAATATTATTAATCTGGAAGCCTCTACATACTTTGAGTACCTGAAAATTTTTCTAATGGTTAATATTTTTCCAATCCCCAAATAAAACCCCCCAAAATATCAGAAACTAAAGGATATAAACCAAAGCCAAACTATTTTCTCAGGAAACCATATAAACATTGCATGGTTTTTCATCTCCTCCCAGATAACTTTTTTTTCTATAAATTAAACTAATTGAATATAGATAATTGATTCTTACTGTAAATATTACCAAAGTTTTTTTAACCCCTTATGTAAACCTTCATCCACACACACCTTAACTAATTATATAGTTTATTACATAAAAATGTGTTTTGAATACAGTAAGATGGTCTTCTTAAGTACTTAGGTATTCCCCTCAGTTGCTCACATTTTATTCATAGCCAAATGCAGTTATTTATCAGCAACAATCTAAGAAACCAGATTTCACCTCTGTTGTTTAGAGTTTTACTCCTGTCCAAAGATAATAAACTAAAATATGTGATATAAAATTTCTTGATCTTTTCCTAATTATGAAACAACAAACTTTAGAAACTCAACAAATCAATGACTAGCATAGTCTTAAATAAATAAATAGTTTTCAAGTATTTATTGGTCATCAAAAAAAAATTCAAAGAATAACTAGTACATCTTTTAAACTTGGGTAAAGACTTGTAAGCAAGATGGAATGAAGAATTGATTATGAAAAGAAAACCACATAGTAAAAATTAAATTAGCTAAATTAATCCTTAATAAATTCTTCTAATTAAGAATAGAAATTTTTCTCATAATGCATATGATATATTTATGCCTCCAACTCATCTAATATGTAGATAAATGAATGTTACTGCAGAACCATTAAATTAAGCCAAAGACATTCAAAACTTCATGGTCAAATTTTGTTCTGTAGGATCTATTTATAACCAAAACAGTGGAAAAATGAGAAAAATCTAGTGAGGGGAAATAAGAAAGTCCATTTGAGGGAAAAAGTACAGGCCTGTATTTACTAAAATGGAAGGGTAATGACAAGTTACTTGAAGACAATGCCAGACAAAATCTCATTTGTTCCACAGCTAAACTCTAAGGAAGACACTAAATAACTAAATTTATTTCTATGGTTTATCCCAGCTAATCTGCTAACTGTCCAGACTAGCATTTTCATCTGTTAGCTAGTCAAATGAATAATTAATTTGATTTCCACACTCTGTTTTATGAACCTCTCTCTTCCTCTAAATTTTATATTTTCTTTTCTTGCTCATGATTTAATACTGTTCTCCCTTTCAGATAAAATAGCTTTGTATGCAGATATTTAATGTCTCTGAGATATTATTTGATACTAGAGACTCTGTGCACAAAAAATTCATGCACAGCGGGGGAAGGGGGAGGTTGACAGACCAGCCTGCACTCTCTCACAACCTGGGACCCCTTGGCAGATGTCCTCTTGGATATCCTTCTTGCAATACAGGACCACTGCCTTCTAATTGCTCTCCTGCCTGCCACCTGCCTTTCTGAACATACCTAAACCCTCTGTCTGCCTGCCTAATCACCCCTAACCACTTGCATGCCTGCCTGATCACCACTAACCACCTCTGCCTCCGCCCTGCACCCAGGACCCAGGTTTCCCTCTTGCTGCCGGCCCCAGGCAAATGGGACCAGGGCTTCCCTCCCTCTGCCTGGCCACAAGCACCAGGGACACAGAGTGGTGATACTTGGGCCAGCTGCATGCACCCAAGTGCTGCTCAGGCCCTTACTTTGTCAGGAAGAACATCCAGAATGACGTCCAGAAGACATCTGTTCTATCTGGTCTAATTAGCATATTATCCTTTTATTAGTGTAGATTCAAAAGAGATTTCTAAATGATTAGTGATACGTAGTTTCTTTTGAGTAGGCTTTATAGTGGAGGCAATTTTCCCCCTGAACCTTCAAGTGTTCAATAACATGATTGAATGTTAAGAAAATAATCTGGAAACAGGAGGATGATATGCGTGAAAGTACTGGAACTGAAGTGTTTCAACTGTGTGTAGGATCATATAAGATGAGAATAAGGAAACTGGCTGGACTTAATCACATATTAAAGAGAAATTGGAAATAAGCTCAAATGGAGGTGATGAAGCCCCAGTGTTGATAAACTTCAGACAGTTGCATGGTGTATATAACTGAGAAAATATTTTGGCTTACTAGCTAAGTCTAAAACCTCATGAAACCTGAGACAAGGGGGAAGGGATTTATACTTCCTTTGTCATGTGAAGTCTCAAAACCTTGTTCATAATGATAGGTGGTAAAAACTATAAGCAGGTTATCCATAGTTAGAAAGGATCATGAAATCTACTTTCTTCTAATAAGTCATTCAAGAAGGAGAGCTAGAGAGCAGAGAATTACCCTGTATTTGTGCACGCATGAACACACACACACACACACACACACACACACACACACAGTCACCACACTAAGATCTTTTCCTGCCAAATGTTCATATCTTGATGAGGATCCATTTTCTTTAATACATACCATTCTATTTTATTTTATTAGGATCCACTATAATGTGTTTTTATAGGCTGTGAAGTTAATAAAAAATTGATTTAAGCCATGACTGAAATCAAAGTACATGTGGTGATTAGGACACAGAAACCGATGATTTTGAAAACACTTAGAGAAGAAGAAGATGATCATATTTATACAAGGTAAATAAAAAGTCTGAGTGTAACTTGAAGCTACTCTACTGTTACTGCATTATTACACTAGGAATGTTGTATTCATTCAGGGGTTTCTGCTACTAGAGTCATCAAATACAATAATGTAATGAGGAAAATATGTAGCTCAACATTTTTGGCATTTATTTTTCTCTTATTGCCTGATCTCAAATTGATGTCTTAGAAATAGATTGTGTCAAGGATTTATATGGGCTAAGTTAATTCTCAACAGTGCAATAGTACTCATTAATGTTCCCTTTCCATCACAACATTACTCAACACTCTTTAGCATGTATAGAGCAAATATAAGGAAACAGAGTCATAGAAACCAAATTAGGATATTGGGATTTATTCACAATTTAGAGGTGTTTATTATTTAAGGTTTCATCTGGTTAACATGAGATATTTTTGTGGTCTTGGCATTTTGTGAAATACAGTGCCTACACTTTAGGACTCAGAAAGTACCCAAGTAAACCCGGTGCTCTTGTCACCATAATGATGAGGATATACTTTAGCTCAAAAGAAGTCCTTTTATCCTATCTGCAACCTGATAGCAAAGTTTAATATAAATATCAAATCAGTATTAAACAAGGTCAATGAAGAATTCTTGGTTTAACCATTTAAGCTATCATGATTGAAAGTCATCAGTAACAACTTGTGAAAACAAAAATAACATAGATTTTTAGCTCCATGTTCTGTGCATGAATGAAGACATTAGAAACTCAGAAAATTACAAAATTTGTGGCTGAAAAAAGACAAACTATTGAAGTATAACAGTGTTTCCTATAAATGTATGTTCAAAAGTACAACCTTCAGGCTTTGGTTTCAGATATCCTTTTTCAATTCTGATTATTTCTTCTTTTTAAGCAACTTCCTAGGCATAGTCTGGTATTTTTCCCAGTAGGGATAGCTTTTGTTTTAGCAGTTTAAGAATCAATTCAGTTTGGATGGAGGAGATGTTCAAATAGTATTTGAATTAATGGTCTCTAGAGTAAAGGTACATAAGCAAGAGGGGAAATTATATATTCTTGGAAGAAATGTGGAATAAATGGTAAGAACAGTTATTTGAGTCCTCTGAGAATTGGATGGGTAAGTTTAGATTAAGAAAGGAAGCCATGCTAAATAAACTATTTAAGACTTAAGAGCTGTAGTAGTTTTTCTATTATTATTTTATTATTTTCCCCTATTGCCCTCCCCACCCCCCAGTACATGCCCTCATCCATTTCCCCCGCCACCCCTCTCACCCCCGCATTGCCCTGTATCCACTGGCTATGCCTACACACACATGCATACAAGTCCTTAGGTTGATCTCCTATAGGCCCTTCCTCCCCAACTTCCCCTGCCTTCCCATTGTAGCATTACAGTCTGTTGATTGCTTCTTTGCCTCTGCGTCTGCATCTTCCCCCCCCTCCCCGCCCCACCTCCTCCCCCTGATTCTTGTCTTTAAAAACATCTTGCCCCTGTAGGCTAGAAAAAAACAACAACAACAGAGCAAAAGGAAAATGACTGAGTCCCAGTTTCAATGTCAGACAGTTCCTTATGTGTACATATCATCAATGCTATCTGGATACTGGACAAATGGTGGTGATGCCAATCCGACCCTCTCTGGTTTGGTCCTGGGCATCCTGTAGCAATGCTCAGCTGCTAACTGCTCACATGGCAAGGCGTCTTCAGTGTCTTCCATCTCTGGACTGTTTCTCCTCTTGCCTTCGTGTTTGGCGCAGACCTGTCAGTTCCTCTCTGTTGCTGGAGTCCACTTGGTCTTGGAGTTGTTTTCTGAAAGTATTTAAACATATTCTCAATCTTTTCTATAAAATTGACTTGGGATCCTTTTTATTTTTGTCTACTCGCTTTTCTTTTGGCTTATTTTGACATCATGTGTGTTTTTCATGGGTGTCTTGCTGTTAGCATTACAATTGGAAATTAATTTTCTAAAATGAAAATTTTCTAAATGTAATTTACTTACCAGATATTTTTCCTTAAATGCTATTATCCTACTCCCTCTCCCCCTTTTTTTTTGATTAATGGTGTATTTGGTAAAATTTATTAATGCAATCTTGATAACTTTAAATTTTAACTTTTTGCACTCAAATTTGCCTGTTTTTTTGTTCATTACATATTAAGCAATTTTACCATGAGGTGAGCTATCGATAGAAATTTTAATTAATACTTTAGAAACAGCTTTTTGATCAGTACACATAAATTTTCTTGGGTGTTCACTTATTTCAGTTCGCCAATTTAAATTATTCTGAAAGCTTGATAACTCATTTACGTCAAATTTAATACTCTACCAACAATCTTAGATTACCCTGTATATATTAGTGTAAAGGTTTATTTGCATTGAATTGGCACTGAGCATTTCTAGTGCTAGGCTGAATTTAGTTATAGGGCAGCTGCTGTTGGCATGTTTCTGTCTGTACCTGGGTCCCGATCTGTGCTGAGCATGGGAAGCAAGGTAGCCATGGGGGCAGGAGACCTCCCTTGAAAGGGATGAGTAGTAAAGATAAAATAAACTGAATGTTGTATAGATTGCCCACATACTAGCTAAATACAGTCAGAATGTAGATAAAATGATAGAGAAGAAATTTATAAATGAGACTTCAAATTCTTTAAGATTTGTGCAGATTTGATTTGGGAGTTACTGTCAGAGTAAGAAAGACAAGTACATAGTTGCTGGAAAGCAAACATTGTCTCACTAATAGAAAAATGTGGACAGGAGACCAGAAGGCTGGTCAACCTTAATTGCTCTGAAAGGTCAGAGCTAGTCACTCACTGTTTTGTGGAAACATTGTTAGCTGAATCAGCCTCTACCTGTTTGTTTCATGTAAAATTCTGTTCTCATAATTTCCTGCCCAAAGGTCATGGGTATATCCCATAGTCTTAATAAAAGGGAGAAAAAGACCAGAGCAAGAGGTAGTCCTTTCCACTGGAGGAAGGTTCCCACCTGGGCCTCCAATACCTCCAAATTAATGATTTTCTTATCTTTCTTTTCATTTGTGTGTGGCCTCTTCCAGAACCTGAACCCTGAACAGGAACCTTGATCCACACGGGATGGGGAAAGGGGCTCCCACACATAGTGGTTTAATGAGATGGCCACCAGGTTAGTGGTTCAGAAGTATCCTTGGCAATCAAACATATTAGGACCAGACATCTGGTCAGTAGGTGACAGGGGAATTTAAGACTGGAAATATTCTGCTGGGTTTCCCATTGTGGACATATAGGTTTTAGGAAAAATAAGTAGGAATAAGGAGGTCTCCATGAAAGAGGGTAGAGACGCAGTTGTTGTTTCATGAAAGAAAGTGAGAGGAAAATTATTCTAGAGAGAGAGAGAGAGAGAGAGAGAGAGAGAGAGAGAGAGAGAGAGAGAGAGAGAAGTCCAGGGACACTGAGTGAAAATAGAAGAAGAAGTAAGCATACACAGATAAAGCATCCACTACATGGTAGCTCTCCTCTTAACTTTTTGAGTGGCCTCCATACTCTTTTCCACAGTCTGCACCAATTTACAGTCTCATCAACAGTGCCCCAGGGTTCCCCCTTCATACCAGTATTGCTTAACTAGGAATATCCTGCTATAAAAATCCTTTGATCTGTAAACCTTTTTGATATGTCAATTTTAGTACGTATTACACTTTAATGAAAACTTTAAAAAATAACACATTGTGCCTCTTCCCTGTGTGTTTCTTGGGCAAGTTTTACTGCTCCAACCTCTTGCCTTATTTTAGGTAAGTTACAAATAAAACAAAAACTTTCATTTGTGATTTTAATACAAAATAGGTTTCATTAAGGTAGTCGAAGATTTTGTTTGTGTTATGCCATCATGTATACATCATTTTCAATATTAAAATGAAAGGTATTAAAAAATAAATGGAAGAAGTAAGGAAAAATAGTAAACCAAAAAGAAAAGTCCTTTTAGAAAGTGAAAGTAAATCTAAATTTAGACATATAATTAGAACTGTGGTAGAGAGCGCATAGGGGAGCACTTGTTAATAATAATAAGAAAATGGGCAAGAGACCCAAATAGAATCTTTTCAAAAGAAGACAGAACGAAGGCCAAGAGACATATGAAAACATGCTCAAAGTCACTAATTATCCAAGAGATGCAGTTCAAAACGACAATAAGAGAGCATCTCAATCTGTCAGAATGGCAATCAAGGATGCGGAGAAAAAGAAACCCTCATGCACTGCTGTTGGGAATGCAGACAGGTGCAGCCACTGTGGATAACAGTATGGAGTTTCCTCAAAAAACTAAAAATGAAACTCCCATTTGACCCAGTAATCCCACTCTGAGAAATATATCTTAAGAACCTAGAAACAACAATCAGAAAGGATTTATACATGCGCTCCTATGTTCATAGCAGCACAATTTACAATAGCTACAATTTGGAGACAGTCTAGGTGCCCATCAACAGATGAGTGGATCAGAAAACAATGGTACATCTACACAATAGACTACTATAATGCCATAAAAAAGAAGGAATTCTTATCATTTGCAGCAACCTGGATGGAACTGGAGAGCCTTATGCTAAGTGAAATAAGCCAGTCAATGAAAGAAAAACACCTCATGATCTTACTCATTTATGGATAATAAAGAACATTATAAACTAATGAACAAAAGTATAGCTACAGAGGCAGTAAAGCATCAAACAGACTGTCAAATTACAGCAGGAAGGTTAGGGAGAAGTGGGGTAGGTAAGAGATCAAACAAAGGACTTGTATGCATCCATATAAGCATAACCAATGGACACAAGACACTGGGGTTTAGGGTATGCATGGGAGTGGAGGGGGGCAATGGGAAGATATGTATACATGTATACCTCAATAAAAAGTTAAAAAGAAAAAGCAAATGCCTCTTTCAGTTATCAGATTTTGAATAGAATTACTAGCACTGGTGCTTTGAAGTACAATAAAGATTGACTTAAGTAGTTCTTTAAAAAACGTATTTTTTTTCATGATTTTAAGATCATCTTTATTTTATTTAAATAGAGGAAAGTAACAATTATATATTAATTAATAAATTATATTTGCTTTAAATTCAATAATATTAACAGAAGACTTTATTTTACCATAAATCAGTATGATTATCAGACAGGTGACTTAGTAATGTACTTACATAATGGAAATTTCATCAGCAAAATTAGAAGGAAATACAAGATTTAGTATATAACTGTCACCAAGCATGTGGCCACTTAGCAAAATGTGAAATGAAAATTCAATAATTTTCCACTATTTGACTTATGAATGCTTACAGCTGTTGTTTCAATATATTAATTTAAACTTTGTCATTGGTTCATTATACTAATATTATTTAAAAACTTGTAAATTCTAATTTCCCTTTTTTTATTGCCTAAAGTTTTACATATGTCTCCCTTTTCCTCCAATTGACTCCTCCCCATATCCCAAGCCATTCCAACCCTAGACAAGCCCTCACCACTCTAATGTCTGTGTCCATTGGTTATGCTAATATGCATGCATACAAGTTCCTTTGGTTGTTCTCTGACCTCCCACCCTACCATTTGTCTCTGGATCTATTCTTATTCAGTCATGCCTTATTAACAGCTCTAGTCTTCACAAAGATAGTAGTTTTCAGCCTGCACATTATCATGATATATAATACAGGGGTGGGCAAAAGTAAGCTCACAGTTGTTAGTAATGGAATTTATTTTTATTACTAATTATTGTATTATTTTTCATTCCAATGAATGTAAACCTACTTTTGCCCCATCTCTATATATAATGTTATAATTATAATTTCATATATGTACAAATGTGAAACAGCACTGTCAGGCTCAGAGATACTATCTCAGATGACAAACATGCTACCTTAAGGATTAGTGTGTGGTCTTTGAATCCTTCACCAATTCCCATAGGTTTCAGTACCAGGTTGGCGAACCTTGTCAGCTTAAAGTCTTAGATCCAGTGGTCTAATTCCAAAGGCTCAGGTTCCAACAATGCTGTCTCTTCCCTTTGATCTGCAGCCCTCAGAACAGTAGCTACACTTTCTTGCTAATAACTCATGGTTCTCTCAGTGGTGTGTTTTCATTTATGGTAGGCCTCAATTGGTATAGCATTAGCCTAGTATAATGGGGAACACAGAAAGGAGTATGATATCAGAAGCTTTTTTTTTTTTACATTGTTGCCCTGTAACATCTCCTGAACATCATTTCTCTTCCACAGACATCAAAATGTAGAAATAAAGAAAATAGCACTTGGCACTCAACTCCTTTGTACTTTTTTAAATAATAATTTGTTGTTGCTGTTGTTTTTTTTAAAAAAAATACAATTCTCTGTAGCACACATAAATCCTCACAAGCATCTTTTCTCTGGTGGAAAAAGAAAATGAAAACTAGAAAATCCAAATTCTATTTCAAAATATATTTTAAAACAATTCAAGCTATATTTCAAAAATCCACTATGTTACTAAGGACATCAAAGAGCTGAGTATGCAATGTGGAAATGAACTAAAAATATGAGGAAGGGTCCAGACCAGCAGAGGCAGCAGCTGGAGCAGCTAACCACAGCCTATGCCCTCTTCTGTCTGCCCACTCCTATTGTTCTGACCCTTGGCACCCCACCCTTCCCCTTCTGCCCTTCCCTTTTTCCCCTCAGTCCCCTGGCACCTGAGTTTTGGGCTTTCAATCTCCCACCACACTCCCCACCAGTGACCAAAGACTTGACCACTCAAAGTCCAGCTCCCCAGAATACTCCTCAACATGGACACCAGTATGATTGAAAGTGGATTAAACATTACTCTCACCAACTGGCTGCTTACACTTGGAAAGGAATTTGGCAGTATCATGGGAAAGAAAGGAGAATCAGTTAAGATGTGCAAGAAGAGTGATACACTTATCAACATCTCAGAAGAGTATTGTCCTGAAAAATTATCACTTTGGCTGGATTCAGTACTGCCATCTTCAAAACCTCATTGACAAACTGAAAGAGGATATCAGTAGCTATATGACTAAGAGCACAACTGCCTGTAGACACCAGTCACCCTGAGGTGGGTGGTCCCTGCTAGTCAGTGTGGCTCTCTCATTGGGAAAGGTGGTAGCGAGACCAAGAAAATACCAGAGAGAGAGAGAGAGAGAGAGAAAAAAAAACACGGCATAGATAAACACTTGAACTGCTGCCTTACACAACCACTTCAAAATTACAACTAAAAGACAAAACAAGCATCATCCAGAGGAAGGCTGGCTGAGTGGAAATTCTACAACTAGAAAGAAAGAGAAAGCATACTGAGACTCAGAGGAGCTGAGGAAGTACAGAAGTACAGAGGCGCACACGCAGAGAGGGCTGGCAACTGAGTACTCAACTATCTTTTTCAAGTGGGAGAAAAACAAAAGCTCCTGACTGCTCTGAACTCTACTTACAGGTGAGACTCTGGGGACCCAGACTTATATGGGGAGAAACTGGACTGTCTGATAGACAGTGAAACTCTAGGGCAACTTTCTCCCAGATGTACTTGCAGTGATTACCATGGGACAATAAGACCCATGGGGCCTCTTAAGGCAGGGCTGACAGGAAGCCATTGCTGTTTGCTCTGACCTGAGACTCCGCATCATACAAGCTGAGTGCAGAGTATTTTGCATATGAATGGCCTGGTCCTTTGAATTCTAAATTACGTAACAAACTGCAGTTGAGTCAGAGAGACACAAAACATCCAAAAGAAGGCCCAAGGCCCCACAGAAGCTTGCATTGCCTCACAGCTGGGCCTCATTTAGGTACATCCAAAACCAAACAAGAAGAGAAATCTACAGATCTCTCTTAGCTTCTCCTGGGTGGCCTCAGGCAGAGTTTAAATTAGCACCTCCTTAGAATTCCAAGAGCCAGTGTACCCAGGGTTCAGAGTATAATCCCAAATCCTCAGATCCATAAAGGGTACACTCAGGGGAAAGACTCAATGAGCATCAAAGCCCAACTGAAGCAAGTCTTGCCTTATAAAAGTGGTTCTAGCACTGAAGTTTTCCCAGCATAGACACAGCTGATCCACACAGCCAATTGGCCTAGAGGTCAATTATTCCAAGTGATACCAATAACAATCAAGGCTTAACTTCAACAAGACTGTGCACACAACCCACAAAAGGGTGCACCAAGAGTGTCCACCTCAGGTAACTGGGGAGGCTGAGCCACTGGGCCCTATAGGACACTTAGCACATAAAGATTCTCTATCAACTCAGGGAAGCAGCCAAAATGTCGAAACAAAGAAACAGGTCACAAATAAAAGAAATGGAGGAAAGCAAATGATTATATATAGAATTCAAAATTATGGTTATAAGGTTTTTCAAGAATTTTCTGGGAAAGGCCAATGCATTTATGAGACCCTTGAGGATATGAAAAGGACCAACTAGAAATAAAGCATACACTGACTGAAATAAAAAATAATATACAGAGACCCAACAGCAAACTAAAGGACCACAAGAATCAAATGAAAGATTTGAAATACAAAGCAGCAAAATCACCCAAACAGAAAAGCAAAAAGGAAAAAAGAATCTAAAAATATGAAGATATTTTAAGGAGCCTCTGCAACAACTTCAAGCATACCAACATCTGAATTATGGGGGTGCCAAAAGAAGAAAGAAAGTAAATTACTGAAAACTTATTTGAAGACATAATGACCAAAAACTTCCCTTCCCTGGTGAAAGAAATAGACTTACAAGTACAGGAAGCACACAGAACCCCAAACAAAGGGAATCAAAAGAGGACCACACCAAGTCACATCATAATTAAAATAACAAGAGCGAAAGACAAAGAGATAATATTAAAAGCAACAAGAGAAAAACAGTTAATTACCTACAAGGGAGCACTCATGATTGTCAGCTGATTTCTCAACAGAAACTATGCAGGCCAGATGGGAGTGGCAAGAAATAGTCAATGTGATGAAGAGCAAGAACCTACAACCAAGACTATTCTACCCAACAAAGCTATCATTCAGAACTGAAGGTCAGACAGATAAAGAGTTTCACAGATAACAAAAAGCTAAAGGAGTTCGTCAACACCAAACGAGTATTATATGAAATGCTGAAAGGTACTCTTCAAAAATAGAAAGAAGAAAAAGGTAAAGATGAAAATTATGAACAACAAATACATATCTATCAACAAGTGAATCTAAAAATCAAGGGAATTAAATATCTGATGAATAGAATAAACTGGTGAAGATAATAGAATCCGGGGGCATAGAATCACCACATGATCTCACTCATTTGTGGATAATAAAGAACATTATAAATTGATGAACTAAAGGATAGATACAGAAGCAGTAGAGCATCAAACAGACTGTCAAATTACAGCAGGAAGGTTAAGGAGAAGTGGGGTAGATAAGAGATCAACCAAGGGACTTGTATGCATGCATAGGAGCATAACCAATGAACATAAGACACTGGGGGGTTGGGGTATGCCTAGGAGGGGGAAGGAGCAATGTGGAGATATGTATACATGTAACATAATAAAAAAAAATCTAGCTAAAAAAAAGAAAGGGGGTGGACTGACAATTCTTGGGTTCGAGGGATGGGGTGTTAGGGGTGTGGGAAGAAACTGAACAAAAATTGTACACCTATGGATGAGGATAGTGGCAGGAGTAAGGTCAGAGTATGGGGTGGGAACCAAGTGGAGGGAAACTATGAGGAGGTTGGGCAGGGAAAGAATTAATAATCTGAACAAAAAAGACTTATTTTAAAAAATGAAATATATTAAATAGATAGATAGATAGATAGATAGATAGATAGATAGATAGATAGATGAAAGAAGGAAGAAAGAAAGAAAGAAAGAAAGAAAGAAAGAAAGAAAGAAAGAAAGAAAGAAAGAAAGAAAGAAAGAAAGAAAGAAGAAAAGAAAGAAAATACCAGAGAGGACAGGGGCTCAAGTCCAGGTAGCAGGGGTATGCCCTCCAACTCAACTGAGCAGGCCATCACTCCTACTAGCAATCCACAATCCCTCACAGAGTGTGTGAAAGAGAAATGCATGATCATTTTGCAGTTCCCTCATCACACTCCTGAAGGACATGGCCATCCTGTACTGGCCCAAGCCATTCAGTTCTCTGAACATTTTTGCAAGTAGTCATGCCAAGATATAAACCCATAAATAGCCCTATCCCCTTGAGGACCAGATTAAAGCTCAGGTTGGCCTTGCTCTTGACACCAGCAATATTATCTAAGTGACCAGAGAGAGATCAACCTGTCTATTTCCCTGGAACTCATTCTGACTGTAGGTCTTGAAACAGCCCTGTAACTTGCCTCCATCCATCCTACTCATGGTTTAGTAGTAGTTCTACCTTTCCAGTGACCTTGTAGGAATCATGCCTGTCTATGTTCTCAGAGGATGGGCTGCAGACCTCAGCTTAACTGTGAATCTGGAAGAAACCCTATAACCTGGGTATTGCTTCCCAGGGAACAACTGAGATGCATACCTAACCATGCACCTTGAAAAAGAAAGAATCTGTGAACTTTTCATATACAAGCTATTTAATGATAGGCAGTTAGTGAAACAAAAATAATGAAAGCATATAGGACCTTTGTAATAAAATGTACATATTAAGGGAGACTCAAAAGAAGAGGAGAAAAAGGAGTAGAAAATTTATTTAGAGAAATAAAAATGGCTGAAACTTCCAAAATCTAGAGAGGGATATGACCATTCAGTTTCAAGTAGCTTTAAACAATTGAAAACAAGATCAACCCGAAGATTACCCTGTGACTCATTATAATCAAATTGTCAAAAATCAGAAACAAGGGGATAATTTCTAAAGAAACAAAAATTGAGGGATTCATCACATACATGGGAACTCTCATAGTCATTTGCAGATTCCTCAGGAGAAATCTTTCAGACCAGGAGGGAGTGAGATGATATGAAAAAAGTGCTGAAAGAAAAAACTGCCAAAGAATACTCTACCTGGCAATGTTGCCCAGAAATGAAGAAGAGATAACAATAATCCTAAAAAAAAGAGAAAAAGCTCAGAGTTTATCACCACAAGAACTACCTTACAAATGATCCTAAAGTTGAAACAAAAGGATGCTAAGTAAAACAGAAAACATATGAAAGGATACTAAGTAAAACAGAAAACATATAATATTCACTAGCAATGGTAAATATGTAGTGAAATTCAGAATATTTTAATGCTGCAATGGTAAACTATGAATCAGTTTTAACTATTATGAAAATTAAAAGACCAAAATATAAAAATAACTGTAGCTAAAATATTTAACATTTTAATTTTTTCTACATAGAGAATATTTTTGCTATCCTCAAAAGAGAAAAAAATAGCTCATTTTATGGTCAAAATATTTCAGGTGTATGCAAAATAATCATATCAAATAGAAACATCGAGGTCTACCTCATTCTTCAGAGAAATAAATTTTTAAAAAGAGCTGGTGACATTTTAAATTCAAACCTATTCAAGTTGAAAAACAGCTAAGTCAGCCTTGATTTAAAGTTCTATTATTATCTGTAATGAAAACAAAATCAACACTTGAAAAATTGCCATAAATGTTTGCTAAATGAAATTATTACAAAAGCCCCAAGTTTTTTGGTTTTATTTCTCCCATGACATATCCCACTTTGATACATTCTTATCTTGTCATATGCTTTCAGAAAATTAGAGTATTTTTCATATTTATATACTCAGGGGATAAATTTTCATTTCTAAAGGAGACATGCAGCCCTAGCCAGTTTGGCTCAGTGGATAGAGCAGAACAAAGGGTCCCAGGTTTTGTTTCTGGTCAAGGGCATGTACCTGGATTGCAGGTTCCTCCCAGGCTTGACCCTGTATCAGCACTGGCAGAGCCCTGAAGGAGCTCTGGTCCTCTGTGTGGTTCTGGGTGGCTATGAGTCCATGTATTCTAAATTCTTCTATCCCAATGCTTGAACCCTGTCCACTGTACTAACTATTGGGAACTTAGTCCAAGTTCCTACATTATCCTCTGCTCACTAGTAACATGTGTGGGGTCTGAGCCCCTCTGCCTGGGGCTGGACCAGGTAGGACACCCGGTCTTCCACAGAGAAGTGATGAGAGGTTGTGGGTTTAGAAGAATGAGTCTTTATTGCAGAACAATCCTCACAGCAAAGTCCATACAGGTAGGCAGCCAAACACCAGCTGGTGAATATATATCTTTCCCATGAACAGCATCAGTCTGTACCCAGAGCTATTAACTGAGCAGCCTCATGCTGCCTCCTAGACTCACCACCTCACATCATAGTTGTATCTAAGCTCTCTGACTCAGCAGCTTCTCCTGTCTCTCCTGCCAAGCTGCTCTCTCTAGCAGACTTCACACCCTCCTAGCTGCTCTCTCTCCATACTCCAGCAGACTTCTTCTTACACCATCTTCAGCTGACTAGACTGGTTAATAACCTGCTTTTATACCATTTAGACAAAGAGAGCTTCTTAACAATAGTCAAATCAATCATATTGGCTACTGATGGGCACAGCATACCATGTGAGCTTGCACCCATTTATGGTATTTTGGCCTGATTAGGATTCCCAGGCTCAGAGTCCTTGAACATTCCATTTAGGCTCATGCCCAGAACAGCCTTTGGCTCTTCTGGTGTATTGATAACAATGCCCCTGTGCTCCCACCAGCCTTGACTATCTGGAGACCTGACATGGTTCCAACATCTTGGTTGGGGCTCGTGCAGGGGCAACCAATCAATGTGTTTCTCTCACATCAATGTTCCGCTCTGTTTTTCCCTCTCTCTCTCTCTCTCTCTCTCTCTTGTATTGTCCCTAAAAAATATTTCCTGATAAGAATAAAAAATAAAAAAGGGACAAAGATGGATATAACTCTATATTCTATTTAACTATAACAGCAAATGAACACATTGAAAGAGACACCAGGAAAATGTCAAGTTCAGATGAACTCAGCCTAAAATTACTATTTCAGATGTTCTTAATAATGAATAATGTTTTAACATCCAGGACATATTGTGTAATATGCTAAGTGTACAACCATTCATTCTACTATTCCTTCAACCATTCCACCAGTCAATATGATGCACACTGACCACCAGGACCCGTAGGTTAATTTGCAGCTCAGGTCCGGCCAATTGGGAGTCATTGAGACAGACCAGACATGCCCTGGAGCCCTACCATGTCCTTCCCTGGCCGGCCAACTTCTTTGGGTCTCTTCCCCACCAGCCTACCCCAGTTGGCTAGGATCAACCCAAATCACCAGCCAAGCCAAGTGACCCTACTGGTGCATGAATTATGCACTGGACCTCTAGTAGACTAATAAAGTCACTATTCTTCATAAGATTGTGCTTCTGATTATAAAACTGGGCATCCAATACTACTAGAGATTTGATAAGAGACACACTACAATATTTCCATAACTAGATGACGTTGGGAAGTAAACAGCTTCCTCCAAAATCTCTACAAATCAAAAACGATAATGCATAATATAGAATGATATAGATTGCTCACTTTCAGGATCTTTGAGTAAAGATACATGATCTTGAACATGGGCATTCTTTTGAGTTGGATTTAATATATATTTTCTTCTCTAACTTATTTTCTTTTATTTCATTCCCAGCATATTTGGATCCCTTTCAATTTTTTCTTATTTTTCAGTTCATTTATTTTTATTGTCGAGGGTGTTAGAGATGCCCCCACTTTTCCTAATGCCTCCCTCAACCCTCTTGCTGCTCCAGCCCAAATCTTCACTATTGTCCATGGGCTGTGCATATAGGCATATAAGTTCCCCAGTTAATCAATACCCACTTCCTACCCCTGCCTTCACTCTGAAATTTTTCAATCTGTTCCATGCTGCTTTGTCTCTACATCTATTTTGTTCATCAGTTTATTTTTTTCATTAGATTATACATATTAGTAAGATTATGTGATACTTGTCTTTCCTTTGACTGGCTTATTTCCCTTAGCTTTAATGCTCTTCAGGTCCATCGACACTCTTTCAAATGGTAAGAGTTCTTCATTTTTCTCAGCTGCATAGTATTCCATTGTATAGATATATCACAGGGTTTTTTTAAATCCACTTCCCTGCCGATAGACACTTAGGCTATTTCCAAATCTTAGTTATGAACATCAGGTGCATATATCCCTTCTGATTGGTGTTTTCTGATTTTTAGGTTATATTCCTAGAAGTGAGATCACTGCATCATATGTGAGTTCCATATTTTATTTTTTCAAGGAAATGTCATACTGTTTTTCACAGTGGCTGTACCAGGATCCATTCTGACCAGCAGTGTACTAAGTAGGTTCTCTGTTCTCCAAATTCATGCCAAAATTGTCCTAACTTGATTTGTTGATGATAGCCATTCTGACAGATGTGAGATGATACCTCATTGTTGTTTTAAGTTGAATCTCTTGGATTATTAGTGACTTTAAGCATTTTGTCATATGTCTCTTGGCCATCTGTATGTCCACTTTGGAGAAGTGTCTGTTTACATTCTTTCCTCATTTTAAATTGGATTGTGTGTCTTCCTTTTATTTTTTTGTATGACTTCCATATATATTTTGGAAATTAAGCCTTATCAGATGTACCATTGGCAAATATGTTCTGCCAGTCAGATGTATCTTTGGCAATTATGTTCTGCCAAAATGGGATCTCTTCATTTTGTTGATTTTTTTTTTTTTTTGCTCAGCAAAAGCACTTTATTTTGATGTAGTCCCATTTATTTTCTCCTTAGTTTCCTTTGCCCCAGGAGATGTATCCACAAATATATTGCTACCAGAGATGAGATATTGCTGCCTATGGTTTATTCTAAGGTTTTTATGGTCTTATATTCGTCTTTTATACATTTTGAATTTATTCTTATTTATATTGTAAGTGGGTGATCTTGTTTCAATTTTTTATACGTACCTGTCCAATTTTCCCAGTACCATATATTGAAGAGACTGTCTTGACTACGATGTATACTATTGCCTCCTTTGTCATATATTAATTGAGCATAATGGCCTGGGTCAATTTCTGGGTTATCTGTTCTATTCTCTTTATCTATATGCCTGTTCTTATGCAAATAGCAAGTGTTTTTAAGTATGGCTTTGTAGTATAACTTGATATCTGGTATTGTGATTCTTCTAACCTTGTTCTTCTTTCTAATAAATGCTGAGGCTATTCGCAGTCTTTTTTGATTCCATAAAAATTTTCCAAGGGTTTGTCCTAGGTCTGTGCATTGGTATTATAATACAGAATGCATTGGATATATAGATTGCTTTGAGTAGTATGGACACTTTAATAAAGTTGATTCTACCAATCCGTGAACATAGTATATACTTCCACTTGTTTATATCATCCTCTATCTCTATTTTCAACATCCTGTTATTTTCAGAATTCAGGTCTTTTACTTCTTTGATTAAATTTATTCCTAAGTATCTTTAATTTTTGTTGCAATGATAAATGTCATTGTTTTCTACTTTCTCTTTCTGAGAGTTTATTATTCGTGCATAAAAATTCAATATATTTCTGAGTGTTAATTTTGTATATTGCAATGTTACTGAATTCATTTATTAAATCTAGAAGTTTTTGATGGAGTCTAGGGATTTCAATGTAAAATATGTCGTCTGCAAAAGAAATGACAGCTTTACTTCTTCCTTTCCAATTTGGATGCCTTTTATTTCTTCTCCTTGTCTGATACCTATGGCTAACCATCCAGTACTATGTTGAACAAGAGTGGTGAAAAAGGGCATGTCTGTCTTATTCCTGTTCTTAGGTGAAATGGTTTTAGTTTCTACCCATTGAGTATGATGTTGCCTGTAGGTTTGTAATATATATGGCTTTTATTATATTAAGGTAAGATCCCTCTATTCCTACTTTGTTGAGAGTTTTTATCACAAATGGGTGTTGGGTTTTGCTTAATGCTTTTTTTTATCTACTGATATAATCATGTAATTTTTGTCTTACAATCAGTTTATATGTTGTATCACAATTATTGATTTGTAATAATTGTGCCAGCTTTACATTCTCAGAATACATAGCACTTGGTCATGATGTATGATATTTTTAATATATTACTCAGTCTGATTTGCTAAGTTTTTTAAAGATTTTAGCATCTATGTTCCTCATGCATGTTGGCTTGTAATTCTCTTTCTTTGGAGTGTCGTTATGTGGTTTTGGAATTAGAGATATACAAGCCTTATAGAAAGAGCTTAGAAGTGTCCCTCCCTCTCAAGTTTTTTTTTTTTTGAATAGTTTGAAAAGCATAGATGTTATTTCTTCTTTGAATATTTGGTAAACTCCGAGTACCTCAGAACATGTTCTAATTTGGAAATAAAGCCATTACAGACAAAAGACATAATTAATTAAGATCAGGTAACTGGAATTTGGGGGCAGGGAAAAGGCTAATTCAATTTTTACAGTGAAAAATTTAGGCAGGGGAAATGAGTTGTGTCCTAACTGTATTATGCTGCACAGGGCTGGGAACAACTGGGAGTCAAAAGAGAAGCCTAGAATAAATCATTCCTTAGTATCTTCTGAGATTTGGACACTGATTTTGGAATTCTGTCCTCTAGAATGTTCAGGCAGTCGATCTCTTTGAAATCATTCATCTTATAATATTTTTATTATAGTACCCTTAGAAAAACACAACAGAGAATTTAACACAGTTGTAGTTTTAAGTAGATTCTTTAGAAATAGTTGTGCTTAAAACTAGAGAAAAAGTGAAAAATTCCATGAGGGAATACATGAAAATTTTAATGGTGTTACTAAACTGGAGAGAAAATAGAAAGACACTGACAGGTGTCCAGTGGGCAGACATTACCAACCATCCTCTCCCATGGGTAAGATATTAAATATGGGTTTGCCCAAATTGACAATTTTAAACTGCCAGCTAGTCAATTTACATATTAAATTATTCCCACTCTACTTTCTATTCATCTCTCTCTTCTTCTAAATATCTTTTTCCTACTGACAGTGGTTTTCTTCACAAATGAGACATATTTATGTGCAGATATGAAATGTCTCTATTATTTCATTGACCTTATAGAGAAAGTTACTGATGATTATTGATGTCTGGGTTTCTTGTAAAATATTCTAAATTGAAATATTTTTCAGGAACTTGATCTACTTGAACAACAGTATGGTTCATTGTTGAGGAAATAATATGAGACCAAGGCAACAGTATAATCAACATTATTGAAGACAAAATGTTTATATTGTAGGTAGCATATAGGATGGGAAAAGTCACATTTATTCCTATTGAAAAGTAGTTAGAAGTAAAGTTTAATGGAGATGGTGGAGTCACAATGAGGAGGGACTCTAAGCAGTTGCCATGGTCTGTAGAACTGGAATATCTTGCTGCTAGGAAACTACAACTAAAATGTAAGTGATCCAGAGACAAAAAGAGGGCGATCTCAAATGAAAACACAAACTATTAATGAGTATAACTATAGCTAGGAAGGACCATGGAACCATTAATTTCTCTTCAGGTAAGTAACTCAAGAATTTAATGTAAAGGAAAGAAGCATCTGGATTTGTGTATGCATGAACACACTCAAACACACACACAGTGACAAGAATTTTTTCAAGTATTCACATCTTTAGGGGTATCGGTGACACTTTTGATTTCCTATTCCAGTATCTTTTACTTGATTGAAAGGTACAAAATTGTGCTTTAATTGGTAGTTACTCATATTTTGGAAAACTGTGACTTAATACATTGTGCACCAGTAGTTTTATTCCTAGTTTTATACAGTGGCCAGATAAGTTTCTACTGAACAAGTACAGAAATAGTTTTATAAAGTATCATACTTTAAAAAGATATTAGCTTGTAAAATACATATAACAAATAACTTCAGACAGCTATGTGTATTTCTTTTTAAGCCATACCTTTAACATTTATGTAAAACACTGTAATATGAAAAATGAGAATGCTCATGATCCGCCTGCAATGTGTTAAGCTATCAATAAGAGTGAGAAGGGAGGTGGTAATTACGGCACAGATATTGGGCAATTTGACAAAACTGTGGGGCTCCAAAAAAAGAATTTATCAATGTCTTTTACATATTGTAGTATGTATGTACCATAATGTTCAGTCAACAATAGGCAATGGTGGTACTTGAATAGTAGCATGGGTTACATAGATATTATTTATATGTGTTTATATCTTCCTAGAGGTCCAGTGCACAAAATTCATGCATGGGGTGGGGAAGTCCCTCAGCCCTGGCTGCACTCTCAACAATCCAGAATCCCTTGGGGATGTCCAACTACTGGTTTAGGCTCAATCTTACAAACCGACAATCAGACATCCCTCTTGCAATCTAGGACCACTAACTCCTAGCTGCTAATCTGCCTGCCTGCGTGATTGCCCCTAAATGCTACCCTGCTGGCCTGATTACCCCTAACTGCTTCCCTGATAGCCTGATTGCCACTAACTATTCCCCTACTGGCCTGATTACCTCTAATCACCTCTTCCTTGGTCTCCACACCTGGGACCCAGACTTCCCTCCTCCTGGGTCCCAGCCACAGGCACCCAGAATGCAGGCTTCCTTCCCTCTGACTGGCCACAGGCACCTGGGACCCAGGCCAGCTTCGTCCAGGCTGGCCACAGGGGCCCAGGACACTGGGTGGCTTCACCCTGGGCCTGACTTTGTCAAGAATGAAATCCAGAAAGTCATCCAGAGACATCTGGTCTAATTAGCATATTACCCTTTTATTAGTATAGATTATACTCTTAAGGAGAACATTGTTAGCATGATGTAAAATGTAACAAAATCAAATTAGAAGGGTAGCAATTGGAGATGGGAGTACACTGAAGACAAAATAAAATATCTTCAGAAATGCAAAGGAAATTAAAAGGATAGAGGAAAGCTTGGTGGGCGGGAAATATTTTTTCATAGGACACTAACATCTGAATCCCCACAATTTTAGAATTGCAAGATAATTCTCAGCTTCAACCTTCATATAAGTTTATGTCATAAGTAAAAATACATATACATATCTAAAATGAAAAATACAAACTGTTTGCCTCAAAATGAAAATACTTGTGAAAATTTGAAATCTGGTACAAGCCTTTTTGACAATACTAATTTATTACATTCTTCTATGAATAAAACAAAACAAACCAACCAAAAAACAAAAACACATAATGTGCAGACACGGCACTATACATTTGGGAAACATAATTGAATAATGCAGGCCTAAATAAATTAACGGTCTTGAGCACAAATTTGGACAGAGTAGTTGGGACAAAGGTACATTTTAGCAATTTGTCAAATTGTATTCAATAATTTACATATCCATGCCAGTTTTTATTTATAGCATGAATGTACACAATTACCATCAAATCAATAAGAGCTGAGAGCCTAAAAGTAAGAACATCAAGAACATGAAAGCATATTCTGCTGAGAGATCTAAAACATACTGATCAAATCTACTTTGCATAGTAAGTAATATAAAAATGAAAAATATCTAATTAAGGAACTTTCATCTCCTGGGTTATGTACTGATTTATTATATCGTCATTTAACATATTTTGACATCTTTACTCTGAAATCACTTTTCTTGTTATTTATAATGTCTTCCTTCCTATGTTCACACTTTTTCATGGAAAACTCTTTTCTACCACTTAATTCTACTGAACCTACATGTTAGAAATTTGAAGGCCAATTGATAACTTTGACCCTTAAAATTTGGCACAATTAGATGTAGAACACAGGAAGGAGTTAGGACAAAAAATAATTTGAGGTATGGACATAGACCAGAGTAGGCAAAAGTACATTAATACTAAGAATAAATAAAGCAATGATAATAAAAAATATACAGTAAAACCTCTATATTACTGACTAATTTGGCCGAGGAGATTTTTGCTAAAGCCAAAATTCCATTACATAATAAAGTAGATATTCTGAAGTTGTATGTTTAAAATGTGACAATTTTATTAGTTTACTTCTTTTTACTTATATAGACACATTTGTAGAATTAAAATTAAGTATGTATAAAAAGTTTAATTTTGCAGAAAAGTTTTCTTTATGTATTACTTTAATTGTAAATATATACTGAGTAGGTCTAAAAAATGCATGTATTCATCAATCACCATACGTTAACAAATGCACACAGCTGGGTATGACTTAGTGCATGCTGGAACATTGGCTGGTGTGTATTAAAACGCCTGCAAAAAGTCAGCCACATGCCAGTAGAACCAATACCCCATGTAATATAATGTAATCATGTGCTAATCATTCACCATCCACTGTTTACTAATGGTGACTCATGGATTTAAATATGTAGACTCTAGTGGTAGATTTGTAACATTCATTTCTTTTGGCAAAATTATTACTGTTTTTCCAATATATGGCTAATCACTAAAATTGTTAAAAATAACAGTGAATTAGTAACAAGCCTTAACCTGTTAATTATAAGCAAATTTTGGTTTAAAGCATTTGAATTTAACAGGGTACTAATGTTCACATATGTTGTATGACCAGAAATTGTTGTCTATTAAATGTGAAATCTATTAAATCAAGATCTGCAAAATCAGGGTTTTACTGTACCATATTTATCTACTCTCACTTGATGGGAAGCCTTGGCTTTAATTGTTTATAGAATTGGATTTCCTTTCTATTTTAAACTAGAGGCCCGGTGCATTAAATTCATTCCCAGGGGGATGAGGGGTCCTTCAGCCAAGCCTGCATCATCTCCAATCCAGGACCCCTCGGAGGAGGTACAACTGCCAGTTGAACCCAGATCCTGGGGATCAGGCCTGAACTGGCAGTCGGACATCCCTTTCACAATCCTGGACTGCTGGCTCCTAATTACTCAACTGCCTGCCTGATTGCCACTAACTTCCCCCTGCTGCCAACCTGGTCACCCCTAATTGCCCCCCCTATGCCAGCCTGGTTACCCCTAACTGCCCCCACTCACTTGGTCTGGTCACCCTATCCAGGCTGCTGTTCAGTCCTTTGGTCATTACTCATTGCCCCCCTACCGCCTGGTTGCCCCACATAACCTGCTGTTCAGTCATTTGGTCAACCCTCACTAACCCTCCTGCCTGCTGCTAAGTCATGTGTTCATACCTCACTGAACCCCTGCTGACCAGGTCACCCTATGCAGCCTATGTGGTCATCTGTTCAGTTGTTTTGGTTGCAACAGATGCTTAGGATTTTATATATATAGATAATAAATCATTTGGTCACATTCCTCAGGAAAATTTTTTTTAAATACTTCTATTATAGTATTTTTTTTCTTATTGTTCTTAATATACAGGGGTGTTCAAACAGAGGTTTAGAGTTGTAAGTGCAAAACACATCATTTAATCTCATGTAGGTATATCAAAGTTTAAATGTACTCTCATTTGCCCACATCCACATCATAATTACAAGTAAACAAAAGAACAATAATCATTCCAAACCACATAAAATCTGTTTCAGTTAACAGTACTTCAACTAAAGGTATGAAGAAGAAGCCACTGAGATTTGAAGGAGAGCCAGAGACAGTAAACAGGCTAGTCAAACAGCTGGTTCCACATGCACATGTGGCACACTATGCCTGACACAGAGTAATTGGTCCTGTCACAACTTGACCTATATAACCTGGTGCCACAAGACCAAACTCACAGCTGGACTTGGTGCAACCAGTCACTTCTCACACATAAATTCGCTCCTGTGACCCTGTTTGCTTCACCCACTACCCCAGACTACCAGACTATTAAAATATGGACACAAAGAAACAACCACCAAATGAAATAAAAGGCAGAATCACCTGAAAAAGAATTAAATGAAATGGGGACAAGCAATATGTCAAATAAAGAATTCAAAGTAATGGGTATAAGGGTGCTCAAAAAACTTAATGATAACTACATGAAGCTTAATAAAAATTATAAGAAACTTAATAACAAGTACACCCACATTAAAAAAAGGAATTATAACAATAAATTAGAATCAATTGGAAATGAAGAATGGCATAACTGAAATAAAAAATAACCTGAAAGGATTCAATAGCAAACTGAAGAAGATGAAAAACAAATCAGTGAAGTAGAAGAAAAGGTGGGAGTAAAACATCTATTCAGAGCAATATTGAAAAAAATAAAAGTTAAGAAGCAGGAGAGTTTAAGGGAGCTTGGGACAACATGGATTCAATAGCAGACTGAAAAAGGTGACAAAAAGCATTAATTAGAGGAAAAGGTGGGAAAAAGCATGCATTCAGAGCAACATTGAAAAAAAAAGTTAAGATAGCTGCAGCACTCTCCAAACAGCCAGGGAACCCCAAACACCACTCTGAGTGGCACAAACGCTCAAATTCAGAGGAGCTCCACAGGTCAGATTTCACCTGGGATAAGGAGAGAGAACTACATAGCCAGACACCCAGAGAAGAGAGCATGGGCAGACAAAGATACAGCCTGCATATGAAAGAAAAGCAGGTATCACCAGAAAAGGAAGTAAACGAAATAAAAGCAAATGACCTGCCAGAGAAAGAGTTCAGAGAAATGGTCACAAGATGGCTGAAAACAATGGAAGACAAAATCAACAATATGAGTAAGAACCAAGAGGAAATGAAGAAGAGCCAAGAGGAAATAAAGAAGAACCCTGAGGAAATTAAGAATAATCAAGAAGAGCTGAGACCAGTTTGGCTCAGGGGATAGAGCATCAGCCTTCATACTGAAAGGAGCCAGGTTCAATTCCGGTCAAGGGCATGTACCTTGGTTGCGAGCACATCTCCAGTGGGGGGCATGCAGGAGGCGGCTGATCGATGTCTCTCTCTCATCAATGTTTCTGACTTTCTATCCCTCTTCCTTCCTCTCTGTAAAAAATCAATAAATTATATTTAAAAAAAAGAATAATCAAGAAGAAATGAAAAATGATATCACTGCTGTAAAGAACTCGATAGAAAGCATCAACTAGACTAAATGAATCAGAGGACCACATCAGTGAGCTAGAAGACAAGGTAGGAAAAAATACCCAAATACAGCAGCTTCTAGGAAAAAAATTAAAAAACAAGAGAGGAGCCTAAAGGAACTTTGGGATAACACAAAACAAAACATAATTGGGGTTCCAGAAATACTGGAAACTGAGCAAGGAATAGAAAACATGTTTGAAGAAATAGTGCTAGAAACTTCCCTGATATAGGAAGGAAAAAACCCACACAAATCCAAGAATCTCACAGAGTCCCAAGAAAATTGAACACCAAAAATCTGACGCACATTATAATTAAACTGGCAAACACCAATGACAAAGTAAGAATCTTAAAAGCAGCCAGAGAGAAACAGAAAGTTACCTACAGAGGAACCCCCATCAGACTAGCAATGGATTTCTCAACAAAAACTCATCAGGCCAGAAGGAAATGGAATGAAATATGCAAAGGAAGGGATTGAATCCAAGAATACTATACCCAGCAAGGCTTTCAATCAAAGTTGAAGGTGAAATCAGGGGCTTCACAGATAAAAAAAGGACTAAGGGAATGTATTACCACCAAACCAGCAATGCAAGAAATGTTTAAGGGTCTGCTGTAAAAAAAAAAAAAAAGAAGCGAAAAAGGAACACAGGGGTAAAGATTAAAAATGGTAGCAGATAACTACATATCAATAATAACTTTAAATGTAAATGGATTAAATGCTCCAATCAAAAGACATAGGGTAACGGATTGGATAAGAAAACATGACCCATATATCTGCTGTCTACAAGAAACCCACCTCACTCAAAGAGATGCACACAGACTGAGGTTTAAGGGATGGAAGATGGTGTTTCAGGCAAATGGAAAGAAAAAAGAAAAAAAAACTGGGGTTGAAATACTAATTATTTAACAAATTAGATCTCACAGTGAAGGACACAACAAGAGATAAGGACACCACTTCATAATACTAAAGGGAACATTCCAACAAGAAGAAATAACTCTGGTAAAAAATATATGCACCCAATATAGGAGCACCTAAATACATTAAAAAAAAAAAAAACTCCTGGAGGATATCAAGGGATAAATAGACAGCAATACAATCATAATAGGAGACTTTAATACCCTATTGTCACCACTGGCAAATCCTTTAAACAAAAAATCAGCCAAGAAACATCAATCCCAAATGACTCACTAGACCAGATAGAATTAATTGACATCTTCAGAACATTTCATCCCAAAGCCAAAGAATATACATTCTTCTCAAGTGCTCATGGGTCATTTTCAAAGATAGACCATATCTTGGGTCATAGGAAAAGTCTCTTCAAATTCAAGAAGATAGAAATCATATCAAGCATTTTCTCAGATCACAGTGGCATAAAACTGGAAATCAACTACAATTAAAACAATACAAATAAATCAAACACATGGAGTCTAAACACTATGCTGTTAATCGATGACTGGGAAACCAGAGAGATCAAGGATAAAAAACATCATGGCAACTAATGACAACGACAACACAACAATACAAAATTTATGGGACACAGTGAAAGCAGTCTTGAGAGGGAAGTTCAAAGCTCTATAAGCCTACTGCAAAAAACAGGAAACAATGGTAATAAATTGGAGAAAAAAAATGGCGGCAGAATAGATGGACGTGTCCAGAGCCTTTTCGCTAAAGCAGACAGAGAGAACAGCTTAGGGTCATACTGGGAGTGTTTGTTGGCAAGTTCAGGGACAGTTATCCTCCCGGTGAAGGTGGGGGACTGCTGGACGTGGCTGCCCTAACTAGGCAGCTCCACTGCCATGGGGTTTATTCTCCCAGAGCCACCGGCACGAATGCAGAGACTGCGCCATCTTTCAGGGGAAAGTGGATGTTTATGGAACACTGAAAAGCTACAGCTGCAGAACCCACCAAAAGGCTGGAGGAATCAGAACACCGCTCCCCAATTGGCACAGACACAAACTCAGAGGAGCTCCACACCCCACACGGAAAGGTCATATTTCACCTGGGAAAAGGTGAGGTCTGTGGTCCCACAGAACAGAGAGATACACACATTGTGGGAACTGGACCTACAGAAATCCATGGATGTTGGGCAGCACGTGATCCCTGCATGTGGAAGAGGGCCCGCAGAGCTGTTAACAGATGGGAGTTCTAGAAAGCAATCCACTTTGATCTGAGGCAAAAGGACAGCCTGAGTTACTAAGGTGTCCCAGTGGCTTGAACAGGAGTGGGGAAGGGGGAGAGCACAGACTGCACTCTTTCCTCTTCAGACCCTGATTCTGATTTATAAGCCCAATAAATAGGATCACCCACTTGTGGACATCCTAAAAGACTGCAGGGGAAAGTTGTTTTTCTGAAATGTGGGGATCAGAGCCCAGAATAACCACCAGAGAATCAGCCCTAGGGAAACTCACTCCCACAAACCAGTATTGAGTACCACAGAGAAAGCAGGATCTAAGCACAAGCTAGAGAGGACCTATAATCTCAGAAGTCAATTCCAAAACACTGCCACCCTGGGGCTGACTCACAAATTGACTCTCTACTGAGCAGAAGTAGAATGAAGGGAACTGCAACATCATCCTGACTGTCAAACAGAACAATAGAGGAAGTGAACGAGCTCCACTTCTGTCCATTTTATTTTTTTATATTTCAATTAAAAAACGAATTTTTTTCCTCAAATTTATTTTACCTTCTTAGTTATTACATTTTTATTTTCAACCAGTATTTTTACTACTACTATTTTACCTTTTTGGAAAAAAAAAGAAGTATCATTTTATATTTTCTTAATCTCACTTTGGGATTAGAATTCTACATTCTATTTTCAGTTTTCCTTTAGCATCATTTTGCTCTATTACAAATCTACATTTATGCCAACACTCTATTCCTAACTTTTCCCATTTTGTTGTCGTTTCCCTTACCCATTTCCAACTTTAGATTTTCCCTATTCTTTCTTTTTACCTGGTTAAAACTTCACTCCACTTATATATCTAATTTCTAATCACCTACTCCAAGTCCATACACACCTCTCTCTTTTCTGTCTTCACTATCCAAAAAATTGTTTCTCTATGTCCTTTTGTTATTATTTGCTTGAACATTGATTATATCGATTTTTTATACTTTTTTGTGAGGTTGTTTTTGCTTATTCAACTTATTTTATTTTGCTTTTTGTTTTCTTTGTTTTTGTTTGTTTTTTACCTCTGTTTTCCCTTACCTCTCTTTATTTTAGTTGTTATTTGTAATTTGTATTATTCTCCAGATACTTGTGCTGGCATTTGTTGGGATTAGTGGCTATTCTATTGGAGTTTTCTCCTCATATATATAATTCGCCCCCATTTCCTTTCTTATTCTCTTTCATATCTCTCTTACCTTTTCTTCTTTCATATCTCTCTTACCTTTTCTTCTTTCTTTCTTTTCTCCTTCTTCTTCTTCTTCTTCTTCTTCTTCTTCTTCTTCTTCTTCTTCTTCTTCTTCTTCTCCCTACTTTTTCTCCCTTCTCCCAAATTGATTTTGGCACTGCTTTCTTTTCTTTTTTTCTCTTTTCTCTCTTATTCTTCCTCTATTTACCCCTAGTGTGTCTTTCACTGGTGGTCACCTTATTTGTGATTATTAACATTGTGAATACATTTCTTTTCAGTGCCTTGTGTGTTGTACCTGGTCGTGTTGTATTGTGTACCTTTAAATCAATGCAGGAGAGAGAACTACATAACCAGACAACCGAAGAAAGACTAAGGACAGACAAAGAAACAGCCTGCATATAAAAGAAAAGCAGGCATCACCAGAAAATGAAGTAAACAGGATAGAAGCAAACAATCTGCCAGAAAAGAGTTCAGAAAAATGGTCATAAGGTGGCTGAAAAAAATGGAAGACAAATTCTACAATATGAGTAACAACCAAAAGGAAACTATGAAGAATCAAGAAGAAATGAAAAATGACATCGTTGCTGTAAAGAACTCAATAGAAAGAATCAAAAGTAGACTAAAAGAAGCAGAGGACCGCATCAGTGAGCTAGAAGACAAGGTAGGAAAAAATACACAAGTACAGCAGCTTTTAGAAAAAGACATTAAAAGGCAAGAGGAGAGCCTAAGGAAACTTTGGGATAACACAAAACAAAACAACATCCACATAACTGAAGTTCCAAAAAGAATGGAAACTGAGTAAGGAATAGAAAACCTGTTTGAAAAAATAATGACAGAAAATTTCCCTGATATAGGAAGGAAAATACCCACACGAATCCAAGAAGCTCACAGAGTCCCAAGCAAAATGAACCCCCAAAACCGACACTAGGGCACGTTATAAATAAATTGGCAAACACCAATGACAAAGTAAGAATCTTAAAAGCAGCCAGAGAGAGACAGAAAGTTACCTACAAAGAAATCCCCATCAGACTAGCAAAGGTTTTCTCAGCAGAAACCCATTAAGCCAGAAGGAAATACAAAGTCATGCAAAGGAAGGGTCTGAATCCAAGAACACTGTACACAGCAAGGCTTTCAAACAAAATTGAAGGTGAAATCAGGAGCTTCTCAGACAAAAAAGGACTAAAGGAATATATTACCACCAAATCAGCAAAGCAAGAAATGTTAAAGGATCTGTTGTAAAAAAAAGAAATAGGAGGTGAAGTGGGGACACAGGGGTAAAGAATAAAAATGATGATAGATAAGTACCTATCAATAATAACTTTAAATGTAAACAGATTAAATGCTCCAATCAAGAGACATAGGGTAATGGATTAGATAACAAAATATGATCCATATATATGTTGTCTACAAGAATCACACCTCACACAAAGAGATGCATACAGATTGAGGGTAAAGGGATGGAAGATGATATTTCAGGCAAATGAAAATGAAAAACAAGCTGGAGTTGCACAGTTATATCTGACAAATTAGATCTTAAAGTGAAGGACATAACAAGAGATAAGGAAGGCCACTTCATAATACTAAAGGGAGCAATCCCACAAGAAGAAATAAACCTGGTAAATATATATGCACCCAATACAGGAGCACCTAAATACATAAAAAGAAAAATTCCTGGAGGATATCAAGAGAGAGATTGACAGTAATACAAGCATAGTAGGAGACTTTAATACCCCACTGTCACCACTGGACAAATCCTCTAAACAAAAAATCAGCAAAGAAACCTCAATCCCAAATGACTCACTAGACCAGATGGAATTAATTGACATCTTCAGAATATTTCATCCCAAAGCGACAGAATATACATTCTTCTCAAGTGCTCATGGGTCATTATAAAGGATAGATCATATGTTGGGACATAGGCAGTCTCTTCAAATTCAAGAAGATAGAAATCATATCAAGCATTTTCTCAGATCACAGTGGCATAAAACTGGAAATCAACTACAATAAAAAATTACAAAGAAATCATACACATGGAGACTAAAGAGCAGGCTATTAAACAATGACTGGGTAACCAGAGACATCAAGGAAGAAATAAAAAACATCATGGCAACAAATGACAATGACAACATAACAATGAAAATTTATGGGACACAGTGAAAGCACTCTTGAGAGGGAAGTTCATAGCTCTACAAGCCCACTGCAAAAAAAACCAACAGGAAACAATGGTAATAAATTACCAAACCCTCAACTCAAAGAGCTAGAAAGAGAGCAAAAAGAAAAGCCCACTATAAGCAGAAGGAGGGAAATACTAAAGATCAGAGTGGAGATAAACAACATAGAGACCAAAGAAACAATTCAAAAGATCAACAAAATCAAGAGCTGGTTCTTTGAAAGGACAAACAAGATTATGCACCTCTATCCAGGCTCACCAAGAAGCAAAGAGAGAAGACTCAAATAAACAAAATCAGAAATGAAAGATGAGAAATAACAACAGACCCTGCCAAAATAGAAAGGATTGTTAAAAAATATTATAAACAACTCTATTCCAACAAAATGGAAAATCTGCAGGAAATGATCATATTTCTACAAAAAGTATCACCTTCCAAAACATCAGGAAGGATCTAAAAATCTCAATAGGCCAATAACTATAGAATAAATTGAAGCAGTCATCAAAAAGCTTCCAGCAAACAAAAGCCCAGAAATAGATGGCTACACAGGAGAGTTTTACCAAACATTCAAGGAAGAATTAAAGCCTATCCTCCTCACACTATTCAAAAATATTCAGGAAGAAGGAACACTTTCAATGTTCTTCTCTGAAGCCATAATCACCCTAATACCAAAACCAGACAAAAATAACACAATAAAAAAGAATTACAGGCCCATATCTCTCATGAACATAGATGCCAAAATCCTCAACAAAATTCTAGTAAATCAGATCCAGCAGTACATCAGAAAGATCATACACCATGACCAAGTTAGATTTATCTAAGAAATGCAAGGGTGGTACATTATATGCAATTCAATAAATGTGATACATCACATACATAAATTGAGAGATAAAAATCATATGATCATATCAATTGATGCAGACAAAGCATTTGACAAAATCAAGCACCCTTTTTTGATTAAAAACTCTCAGCAAGGTGGGAATAGAAAGATCATACCTCAACATCATAAAAGCTATATATGATAAATCCACAACTAACATCATACTCAATGGGAAAAAACGAAAACCATTTCCCCTAAGAACAGGAACAAGACCGGGATGCCCACTCTCACCATTCCTTTTTGACATAGTACTGGAAGTATTAACCATTGCAAAAAGACAAGAAAAAGAAATAAAAGGCATCCAAATTGGAAAAGAAGTAAAGCTGACCTTATTTGCACATGACATGATACTGTACATTAAAAACCCTAAGGACTCCATCCAAAAACAAATAGACTTAATAAATGAATTTGGCAATGTAGCAGGATTCAAAATTAAGGCCAAGAAATCTATGGTATTTCTATACATTAATAGTGAAATTACAAAAAGAGAGACTAAAAAAGCAATCCCATTTACCATCGCACCAAAAAAAATATGATATCTAGGAATAAACCTAATTAAAAAGGTAAGAAACCTATATGCAGAAAACTATAGGACACGGAAAAAAGAAATAGAGAAAGATCTACACAGATGGAAGAGCATACCATGCTCATGGATTGGGAGAATCAACATCATTAAAATATCCATACTACCCAAAGCAATCTATAGATTCAATGCACTATCCATTAAAACACCAACAACATATTTCACAGATCTAGAAAGAATGCTTCAAAGATTCATCTGAAACAAAAAAGACCACAAATAACCACAGAAAGAAGAATAAAGTAGGTGGGATCTCAATACCAGATTCAGGCTATATTACAAAGCAACTGTTCTCAAAACAGCCTGGTACTCGCACAATAGCAGTCATATAGACCAATGGAATAGAATAGAGAATCCAGATATCGACCCAATCCACTATGCTCAATTAATACTTGACAAAGGAAGCATGAACATACAATGGAGTGAAGGCAGTCTCTTCAATAAATGGTACTGGGAAAATTGGACACATACATGCAAAAAATGAAACTAGACCACCAATTTACACCATACACAATAATAAACTTCAAATGGATAGAAGACTTAAACATAAGATGGGAAACAGTAAAAATACAAGAGGAATCCACAGGCAGCACAATCTCAGACATATGCTGAAAGAACTTCTTCACAGATACTGCTCCAAGGGTAATGGAAGCTAAAGAAAAAAGTAAACAAATGGGACTACGTCAAAATAAAAAGCTTTTGCACAGCAAAAGAAACCATCAACAAAACAAGAAAGCCCACTGTATGGGAGAACATATTTGCAAATGTTATGACTGATAAAGGTTGAATCTTCAATATCTACAGCCAACTTACACAACTTATTAAAAGGAAGATAAAGAATCCCCAATAAAAAAAAAAGGGCAACGGGCCAAAATAAAACCATTTCAAAAGACGACAGAAGGAAGGCCAAGAGACACAAGAAAACATGCTCAAAGTCTCTAATTATCCAAGAGATGCAAATCAAAATGACAATGTTATACCTTCTCACACCTGTCAGAATGACAATCAACAAATCAACCAACGACCATTGTTGGCAAGGATTCGGAGAAAAACAAATCCTCATTCACTGCTGGTGGGAATGCAGACTGGTGCAGCCAGTGTGGAGAACAGTATGGAATTAACTCAAAAAACTAAAAATGGAACTCCCATTGGTCCCAGCAATCCCACTCTTAGGAATATATCCTAAGAAACTAAAAACAACATTTAGAAAAGATTTATGCATCCCTATGTTCATAGCAGCACAATTTACAATAGCTACAATTTGGAAACAGCCTAGGCGCCAGTCAGCAGATGAATGGATCAGAAAACGATGGTACATCCACACAATGGAATTTTATGCTGCCATGAAAAAGAAGGAATTCTTACCATTTGCAGCAATCTGGATGGAACTGGAGAGCCTTCTGCTAAGTGAAATAAGCCAGTGGATGAAGGAGAAACACCACATGATCTCACTCATTTGTGGATAATAAAGAACATTATAAACTGTTGAACAAAAAGATAGATACAGAGGCAGTAAAGCATCAACCAAACTGTCAAATTATAGCAGAAAGGTTAAGGAGAGGTGGGATAGGTAAGAGATCAACTAAAGTACTTGTATGCAAGCATATAAGCACAAGACACTGGGGGGTTAGGATGTGCTTATAAGGGGGAGATAATGGGAAGTTATGTATACATATAAAACATTCATAAAAAAATAAAATTAAACAAAAAGAAAAAAAAAGTTAAGAAGCAGAAGGAAAATTTAAAGGAGTTTTGTGACAACATAAAACAAAATGACATCTGCTTAATGGGTGTGCTAGAAGGAGGAGAATCTGAGCAAGGAATAGAGAACCTTTTTGAAAAAATGACAGAACAATTCCCTGACCTGGTGAAGAAAAAAGTCACAGAAGTCAAGGAAACACATAAAGTCACAATAAAGATGCACTCAAAAAACCCACAACAAGACACATCATAATTAAAATGGCAAATGTTAAAAACAAATAATCTTATTTTCATATCTTTTTTGTTGATAGTATTACAGATATTCCTTTCCATTGCCCTGCACCCTGCCATTTCCCTCCTCCAACTGGATCCCGCCCTGTCCCAGGCCTTCACCATCCTTTTGTCTGTGTCCCTGGATAATGCATATAAGTTATTTGCTTAATCTCTTCCTGCTCTTAACCCTCCCTACTCCCCTCTGAAATTCATCAGTCTGTTCCATGGTTCTATGCCTCTGGTTCCATTTTATTCATCAGTTTATTTTGTTCATTAGATTCCTTGTTTGTTTATTTTGGTTTTTAGATTTAATGATTGATAGATATGTTCTTATTGCCATTTATTGTCCACATTTTTTATCTTTATACTTCTTAAAAATACCCTTTCACATTTCTTGTAATACTGGTTTGGTTATGATGTACTCCTTTAGCTTTTTCTTGTCTGTGAAGGTCTTTATCTGACCTTAAGTTCTAAGTGATAGCTTTTCTGGGTAGAGTAATTTTGGTTGTGAGTCCTTGCTTTTCATCACTTTGAATATGTTTTGCCATTCCCTTCTGGCCTGCAAAGTTTCTTTTCAGAAATCAGCTGACAATTATATGGTAACTCCCTTATAGGTAACAAACTGCTTTTCTGCTGCTGCTTTTAGGATTCTCTATTTGTCCTTAAACTTGTGCATTTTGATTATAATATGCCACCTAGTGGGCTTCTTTGGGTTCATCTTATTTTGGACTCTGTACTTCCTGAAATTGTACATCTATCTCTTTCACCAGTGGGGAAATATTCTCATTACATATTTCTTTAAATAAATTTTCAATTTCTTCTTATTTTGAAGTTATTCCAAAGGCTCCTTACACTATCTTCACATTTTCTAGATTTTTTTTTTTGGGGGGGGGTGGTTCTGATTGGATGTTTTTTGCTTCCTCATATTCCAAATCACTGATTTGATTGTCAGAATCCTCTTTTCTACTTTTGATTCCCTGTAAATTATCCTGCATTTCAATTATTGTATCCTTTATTTCTTACTGGTCCTTTTTCATGTCTTTGATGTTCTCATTGATTTCCTTGAAATTCTCACTCTGATCCTTGACATTCTCACTAAGATCCTTGAAGCTCTCATTAAGTTTCTTGAGCATCCTTATAACTATTGTTTTAAACTCTATATTTAATAGTTTGCTTCCTTCTATTTTTTTTTTTAAATCTGTTCCTGGAGATTTCTTCTCTTCTTTCATTTGTGACATGTTTGTTTGTTTCCACATTTTGGCTGTTTCTATATATTCTTTAGAGCGGGTAGGTCACTTGAAATTGGCAGTCTGGCCTTGTATAATAATTGTTCTATAGGACCCAGTGGCTCAGTCTTTGTAACCTAATCTGGGAATTCTAGACACACCCATGTGTGATCTCTTTGCACTGTGCTATTGTAGTTGGGTCTTGATTACTAATGGTGTCCTGGGAGGAATTGACCCTCAGAACAAATAGCTGTGAAGACTAGTGAAAATATAGTGCAAGAGTTCCTTTGCAGTAAACACCCTATGTAGCAGGATTTGCTTCAGTGGGATTTTGATACTCAACAGCCCACCCCTTTGTCACTCATAGATATGGAAGGGATATAATCTGGCATGGTATGAATCAGTTGCACTGGCTCTAGAGCCTCCCATAAATTTAAAAGTCAGCTACTGTATGTGACCTGTGTTGGCCCAGAAGGTGCCCAGAAGAGACCACACTGTGAACCTTGGCAAGTTGCTGCTTGTGCTTGGCCTCAAGCTACTTATCAAGAGGTATGGGGCAGACTTATTCCAACTGCTGCTAATTTGAAAGCTTTTAGGAAAATTTGAAATCTGATCCAAACATGCCATTCATATGGAAAAGCCACTGGAAACAGCTTGGATGAGTCAGAACCTCAGTGAATCATCAGGGTGGGGCAAACACTGTGGGCAAAGTTGATGGAGACTCAGGTATGGTGTCTAGTGGAGAAGCTCCAGCACGTTTGTCTGGGGAAAAGCTGCCCCCAAGTTCTTGCCATGATGCCACACAATTTAGTTTCTCCCTGGATGCCCCTGGATCATTTCAAGTTTCTGCACCAATACTGCAGCTCAGAGAGAGTGATCCAAGTAAGTTCATGTGTGGACCCTTTCAGAGGAACTGTCTGGGACTCTAGCCAGTCCATGTCACACAGTAACAATTCTCATAGGTTTTTACAGCCTGAAGTTATGCAGGATCTTTTCTCAGAGGGCGTTCTGAGCACCTGACTTTAAACAGCAGGGTGCTGATCTGTGTAAAACTACCCCATTCCATTCTTCTACCACTCCTACCAGTTTCAATGTGCTTTCTACTTTAACTCTTAAGTTGTAGGACTTCCATTCAGCCAGATATCAGGGGGTTCTGAATGATGGTTGTTCTGTATCTTAGTTGTAATGTTGATGTGGTGTAGTACTAGTGTTTAATCCATCTTGGTTCCTGAATTCTTCCAACACAGAAAGAATCTTAAGGGCTGTAAGAGAGACTGGAAGTTACCTATAAGAGAGCTCCTCATGTACTATGAGCAGATTTCTCAGTAGCAAGACTTCAGGCCAGAAGGCGGCAACATGAAGTATATAGGGGAATGAATCCACTACTCTACCCAGTAAGACTATCACTCAGAGTTTAAGGTAAAGTTAGGATCTTTGCAAACAGAAAAGAACAACAACAATAACACTAAAAGTGTTGATTGCCACCAAAAACAGCAGTGCAAGAAGATATGCTGAAGAGACTGTTATAACAAGAAGAAATGGAGAGAGAGGGAGGAACACAGGCATAAAGAATAAAAATTTAAGCAAATATGTTTCTATCAATAATAACCTTAAATGTAAATATCTTAAATGCTCCAATCTGAAGACATAGGCTAGCTCAGTGGTCGATAAATTGGCTCGCAAACTACATGCAGCTCTTTGGTGCTTTGAGTTTTTAACAAAGGCCAGCTTAGAAGTACCCTAATTAAGTTAATAATAATGTGCCTACCTATATAGTTAAAATTTATAAAATTTGGCTCTCAAAAGAAATTTCAGCCTTTCTACTGTTAATATTTGGCTCTGTTGACTAATGAGTTTGCCGACCACTGGGCTAGCTGAATGGATAAGAAGAAAAGGTGGGCAGCAAAATATCAAACATCTCAAAACACATAGCAAAGTTTTCATTTATACAATGCCTAAGGCAGGGCTGGGAAACATGTGGCCCATTGACAGTATAAGACTTGTGAAATCATTTGGTTTGGCCTACCAAGGCAACCACTGGAAGGACTCAAAATTCAATAAATCTGGAGCTTCTCCATAGCAACATAAATTTGTAATCACTGAATTATATTAAGCGAATGAGGTTATATATATCCAAGTGGCCATTGGCAGGAAAAAAAGGTTTCCAAACATGGCTTAGAGCAAGAGGAACAAAGGAAAAAAATAAACAAATGGGACTACATCAAAATAAAAGCTCTGCACAGCAAAAGAAACCAGCATCCAAGTGAAAAGGGAGAACATATTTGCCAATGATGCATTTGATAAGGGGTTAAGTTCCAAAATATATAAATTACTCATTCAGCTCAATGAAACAAAGAGAAATAATCTAGTTAAAATATGGGAAGAGATTCTATACAGGCACTTCTCCAAAGAGGACATACATTGCAAAGAGACATACAAAAAAAGGCTTAATATCTCTATAATCATCAGATATGCAAATTAAAACAACAATGAAATACCACCTCACATCTGCCTGAATGGCTACCAATAAGAAATCAACAAACAACAAATGCTGATGAGGATGTAGAGAAAAAGGGTCCCTAGTACACTGCTGGTGAGAATGCAGATTAGTAAGGACACTATGGAAAACAGTGTGCAGTTGCCTCAAAAAGTTAAAAATGGAACTGCCACTTGACCCAGTGATCCCACTGATAGGAATATATACTAATAATCCTGAAACACCAATCACAAAGAATATATGCACTCCTGTGTTCATATCAGTGTTACTTAGAATAGGTTAGATCTGGAAACAGCCCAAATGTCCATCAGTAGATGAGTGAATTAAAAAACAAACAAACAAACAAGCAAACAAACAAACAAAAAACATGTGGTGCATTACCAGAAGCCAATTCCAGCATGTCATAATTGCACAAGCTTCAGCAGAAGATTGATGGAACTTGGGGACTCCACAATGCCTGATTCACATATGTTATTACCTGTTGGAAATGGCTAAAGGCAATTCCCCAAACCAGAAAAGGATGCATTAAATTGATTGTTTGCTGCCAGACAGCTCAGGGCATCTTAATCTACATGTTATTGCCTCCTACTGACCAAACACCTGAACAGCCTCAGGCCATTCCCCAATCTGCCAATGCTTCTGTATGAATCCCTACTCTTTGAACTGTATATCTCTAACTTGCGTTAAGACAATTTGTGTTAATAAAAAGCAACAGGCCCTGAGACAAAGAAAATTTAGTGCCTTGAGCAAGGCTCCTCTGATACCCAAATGCCTTTCAAAATTATCTTTTGTCTCTGCACTCTTACTTAAGTTACACATAGCCTTCCTCCAGATTGCTGACCCCTTCTTAATCCCAAAACAATAATCTCAGCAGTGCATGTCCAAGATTGGGAAAACTTTTTTCTATCAGGGGCCATTTGGATATTTATAACATCATATGGGTAGACCGTACAAAATTAAAACTTAGCCTGCAATATTTGGACAAACATTTAATTAAATCACCCCTAATTGCTTTGGCAGCATCAGACCAAATGATTTAGTGGGCCTTGGACAGTCTGCAAGTCAGACATTTCAGACCCCTAATTTTCACCATCAAATACTATGCAGCTGTACAAAAAGATGAATCTCTTATCCTTTAGGAAAACATGGAGGGACCTACTGAGTATGTTTCCAAGTGAAATAAGTCACTCAGAGAAAGATAAGTATCACATGATCTTATTATATATGAAATCTGATGAGCAACATAAAATGACTAATAAATTATATCCAGTGACATGAAAACATGGGATAGACTGAGAATCCTCAGAGGGAATGGAGAGGAGTGAGGGGAGATATCAACCAAAGAACTTATTGGCAATACACGTGCATAAACATGGACACAGACAATAATGTGCTGAAGGCCTGGAAAGGGGACAAAAGTGGGAGGAAGGGAGGTAAATGGGAATGAAGGGAAAAATCTGTAATACTTTCAAAAATAAAGATAAATTTTAAAATAAAGAAATGTTCCATGCACTTGAAAGATCTTATAATTTTATTTGTCAATTATAACTTAATAAAGCTGAAAAACTAAAATAAAAATTGAAATGGCAATAAAAACATATGTATCAACAATTCAATTTTTAAAACAGAAAATTAAGTAACAAGTAGAGCAGAAACAAACTCATAGATAGAGAATATTTTTATGGTTTCCAGGTGTGAGGAGGACTCAGGGATTTGGTAAAAAATGGTGAAGTACAATTGATAGTAACAGAATAGTTATGGGAATGTTAAGTACAGCAGAGGGATTACAGTTAATAATATTCTAACCACTTTGCATATATTTTATTATATAAGTCTGAGATTTATTGGGATAATTACTTATAAGTTATATAAGTTCTATTCAATAGGTGTATTTTTAACAATGATATATAATATTGTATTTCAACTGTGATGGAAAAATTTTTAAAAATATGTTTTTAAAAATAATAAAAATAAAAAATTGAAAAGAAAATCTACCCTAATATATTTAAAGAGCTTGGTGGCATCATGACCAAATTGGCAACCAGTCACCATGAAGTGCATTGAGCATCTCCCAGTACCTTCTTTCCCCCAGCCCCCGAGCTTCTCACCATGAGAGGGGACTGGAGTCAGGGAGAGGCTAGGGACTATTAAGTGGCAGTGGTTGGCTGGTTCAGGAGATTGCCATGAGCTTAGCACAGCCTTCATCCAGGTCGCAACAAGTTTCTTGAAGGACTTGTGGGACAGTGGAGTTTCACAGAGCAGTTTCAGGGTCGGAAGCCTCGCAGAGTAGTGATAGGTGGGGGAAGTTTCGCAGAGCATACAGTGGAAAGCTTCGTGAGCAGCAGCAAGCTTCACAGAGCAGTCAAGGGATGGAGAAAGACTAGCAGATTAATCAAGGGGCCATGAGCATCCTGGAGCATCCTAGGGTGGGGAGCTTCACATTGCTTTTCAGGATGGCAGAGGCCATGTGACAGAGGACAAGCTAGGCCTAGGGACCCTAACTGTGGACAATTTCATGTGCTCTGGGCGTCTAGTATATCAATATTTATATCAAGTCATCCTTTCTAATAAAAAATTAATATGCGAGTTGACCATCATGCCAACATACAAGATGGCTGCCCCATGTGATCAAAGATGGCTGCTCCATGGGGATACAAGATAACCACCACAAGATGGCCAGCAGGGGAGGGCATTTGGGAGGGTCTATGCCTGCAAGGGAGGGCAGTTGGAGACAATCACGCCTGAGGGGAGGGCAGTTAGGGGTGATCAGGCTAACAGAGGAGGAAAGTAGGGGGTGACTGAGCATAAAGAAAAAGGCAGTAGGGGTAGGGGGCCAGGCCAGCAGAGGAGAGCACTTGGGGAAGACCAGGCCTGCATGGGAGGGTAGTAAAGGGTGACCATGCCTGCATGGGGGGGGGGCAGTAAAGGGTGATCAGGCCTGCAGGGGAGGGCAGTTAGGGGCAATAAGGCTGGCAGGGGAGCAATTAGGCATTAATCAGGCTGGCAAGGAAATGGTTAGGTGGTTATCAGGCTGGCAGGCAACTGAAGTTTCAAGAGGATGCAGGCAGAAGCAGTTAGGGGCAATTAGGGAGGCAGGCAAGTGAGCAGTTGGGAGCCAGCAGCCCTATATTGTAAAAGGGATGTTCGACTGCCTAAACGGGCAGTCGAACATCCCTCAAAGGGTCCCAGATTAGAGAGGTGAAGGCTGGGCTGAGGGATATACACATACCCCATGCACATATTTTGTGCACTTGGCCTCAAATTAAATATAAATAGGGATTCCTTCTCAAACATGACATATGTTCACCTTTTCAATAAGTCCAATTGCTTTATATATTTACTTGAGGCCTAGTACACCAAATTTGTGCATGGGGGGAGGTCCCTTCAGTCCAGCCTGGACTCTCTCCAATCTGGGACCCCTCAGGAGATGCCTGATTGCTGGAACTGCTAGCCCCTAACTGCTCACCTGCTTGCCTGCCTGATTGCCCCTAACTACGCCCCTGCCAGCCTGATCAACTCTAACTGCCTCTAACTGCTCCATCACTCCTAACTGCCCCATTCACTGGCCTGGTTACCCTGTACTGCCACCCTCTGCTGGCCTTGTTAACACAGAGTGCCCCCTGTCAGCCTGATTGCCTTCAACTGCCCCTTGCTGGCCCATTGCCCACAACAGTTCCTTTTCTGCTGGCCTGATCACCTGAATTGTGCACCTTCACTGGCCTGGTAGCCCCTCACAGTGCCCCTCTGTCAGCCTGATTGCCCTTCAATGTAGCCCTTGCTGACCTGGTCTCCCATGCACCCTGCTCATCAATCCTTTGGTCTTCCCTCACTAACCCCCCTGCCAACGTAGTTGCCCCACTTAGCCTGCTGGTCAGTCATTGTTCGGTTGCTACTGTGAGGATATTGTGACCAATTTGCATATTACATTTTTATTAGTATAGATTGTAAAAACGTTCACTCATGTTCATGAAGTTAAACAACAGTATCATTAAAACCTATGTATCATTCATTCATGTTTTTAGAGTCACACACTGTCTTGTAATTTCTCCCTCTTTAAATATGTTTTTATTGATTTTTAGAGATAGAGGAAGGGAAAAGGAAAGAGAGATAGAAATAACAATGAGAGAGAAATATTGATCTGCTACCTCATGCACATCCCTAACAGAGAATTGAACCCACAACCCAGACATTGAACCAATTATCCTCTTGGTGTATTGGACAACACTCAACCAGCTAAGCCACATGATCCAGGATGCTTTAAAATTTCTACAGGGCAAATGCAAGCAGTATTCTGAGTCATGTCTTTAGTCAAACACTAATCCATATTAGCTCTTATGTTTCTCTTTCTCCTCCACGTTGGTCTTCCCATAACTGCCAATCCTGTCTCTACTCTTCTTTTTATTTTCTCTTCCAGTGTGCACCTATGATGGTATGAGACTGTCAGAACACCCAGCTCAGAGGGAACAGTGATGCTTTCTGCCCATCCTATTCTGCTCTCACCAGTGTCTGTGTAGTGTGGCTCCATAATGGCTGTGAGTGAGGCCCTGGTGTATGTGAGGAACATTCTGCTGACACTCTGGCTGGGGATGATTCTGTTTTCATATGGATGGTTCCAAGTTGTGCACTCCCAACGTTATGGTCCCCCAGAAGTGGTGATTCCCTTGAAGGTAACAGGCACTGGCCTTGGCACGAAGACTAAAGATTGGCTCTCTTACAGAATGCTTTTAGGGGGCCAGAGACATATAGTAAATATGAAGGTCAACAAGCATTTTCTATCCAGACACTTCCAAGTGTTTACCTACTCAGACCAGGGCACTCTCCTTGAGGAACGACCTTTTATACAGAATGATTGCTACTATCATGGTTATGTGGAGGGGGACCCAGAATCCGTAGTTGCTATTAGTACCTGTTTGGGAGGTTTTCAAGGAATATTACAGACAAATGACACTGTTTATGAAATAGAGCCCAAGAGACTTTCTACCACATTTGAACATTTCATATATAAAGTGAACAGTGAGGAGACACAGTTGCCACCCATGAGATGTGGATTAACAGATGAAGAAATAGCACGGCAACTGAAGTTTCAAGAAGATGCTAACTTCACTTTGATGCAAAGTGAGTATGAAGGCTGGTGGACTCACAAACGGATTCTTGAACTGGCAATAGTGGTGGACCACAATCGCTATCTTCATCACCAAAGTAACACCACAGCTGTGCAGTATGAAGTATTACTTGTGGTCAATGGAGTGCATAAATTTTTGAGTTCACTGGATATTGATGTGGTTTTAATGGGAATTGAGGTGTGGACTGAAGGCAACCCAATTCCAATAGATACCATAGAGGGTCTCCTGAAGGAATTTTGCAAATGGAAGAGAAATAACTTGAATGACCGCATTCCCAATGATGTTGCACATCTTTTTGTAAAGCAGAGCTATGGTACTAGTCTTGGTTTAGCCTATATATATACCGTATGTAAAAGCTATGCTAATTGTGGAGTTGATAGTTTTATGAACGATGATGTGTATGATTTTGCATATATTGTGTCACATGAAATTGGTCATAATTTGGGTATGGATCATGATGGACCAAATTGTACATGTGGACATAGTGCCTGCATCATGGCCCCAGGAAAAGAAATTGCAACTAGATTCAGCAACTGCAGTTATGCTGACTTCATGAACATGATGGGCACAGTGGCAAGGCGAAATTGTATGTACATTTCATCAGATACAGGGAACATCTTTACACTTGCACGGTGTGGGAACAGTGTGGTTGAAGAAGGAGAAGAGTGTGACTGTGGATCTTTACATTTGTGCCTGAAAGATCCGTGCTGTGAGCCTGACTGCACTCTCAGCCCTGGGGCTACTTGTGCTTTCGGGGGTTGTTGTAAAGACTGCCAGATTCTGCCAACAGGCGAAGTTTGTAGAGAAGAAGAAAATGAATGTGATCTCCCAGAGTGGTGCAATGGGACATCCTACCATTGTCCAGAGGATGTGTACATGCAGAATGGGATCCTATGCAAGGGTGGTGGCTACTGCTACGAAAAGAGATGCAATAACCGTGAAGAGCAGTGTAGGAACATTTTTGGCAGAGAGGCCAAGAGTGCAAATCAGAGTTGCTACACAGAAGTGAACACCCAAGGTGATCGTTTTGGGAACTGTGGTTTCAGGAGGGCTAGATATGTAAAATGTAACATCTCAGATACCTTGTGTGGGAGGATTCAGTGTGAAAATGTGACAAAACTTCCCCTTCTGAGAGATCATTCTACTGTGTATTGGACTCATTTCAATGACGTCACTTGCTGGGGTATCGACTACCACTTCGGGATGACCACACCTGACATTGGTGATGTGAAAGACGGGACAGAGTGTGGGGCAGAACATGTCTGCATAACAAGGAAGTGTGTTCATAGGTCACTTTTGGAAAATTATTGCTCACCTGAGACCTGCAATCTGAAAGGAGTCTGCAACAACAGACAGCACTGCCACTGCAACTATGAGTGGGACCCTCCCTTCTGCCTGAAAGAAGGTACTGGAGGTAGTACTGATAGTGGGCCACCCCCTAGGAGAAGAGTGAGGCAAAAGTCCATTTACCTGGGACTACTTTGTTTTATTCGTTTTGTTCTTTTATCATGCTTGTTAATCTTTGGTTTTCTGATACATACAAGAACAAATAAAAGTGAAGAGCAGAATGTGGCACCTTCACATGAGTAAGAAGAGCAAAATGTCAAGACTTTACCTAAGGAAGAAGAGCATGATGTTCCAATATCATCTGAGGAAGAACAGAGAAATGTCATACTGCATTTTAGAAAGACAAGAAACAATTTATAATTTTTAAAAAGAAGCCAAATTTTCCATGTAGTAAATTTTAGTCTCCTGGCTGTAGAAATGTTACAGCAGGTGTCACCGACTATTGATATAATGCCTGTGAGATTCTATTATTTGAAATCATAAAACATTGGTCATTAAACAATTGGCAAAACATCTTAAT